>JAVJIF010009854.1:0-102466 GCA_038442645.1 Agave tequilana
TGATAGTAAAAATTGAATATCGATTGATATTGTGATTCTGTATTACTGAAAATTAATCAAGGAAATTGACCATTAATTCTGAGTAATTATTCGAGGATATCTTATTGGATTATGGACACATGAACATGACCATTTTACTTTGACATTTAGATTACATGTCACTGACATTACTTGCACTATTTTGATGCATCTGGTATCACTTGCACAACTATATATTTGTCACTTGATATTATCACTGTCTACATCGTCCCGTGATTTTGATACACATTTTGTTCACTATCTAATGCTGATATTCTTGGTACCGATTCATGATCCTGTAAAACTGAGTAACACACTATTTTGCATTTGCATCATTAATAAAATTAATCAAGCCGGGGTTACTAGGGGAGACTGTAGCAGGGAAAATCCAGGGAGGTGTGCTTGGAAGGGTGACCCCTTGTGGGTTTGGATGCCACACATGATCTTGTTATTTATGCGCGCTCCTGTTTATACATGTTACATGATACCTGAGCACAGTAAACTGTTTCTCCCTACTATCAGGATCCACTAACGCATCACTTGTTTGATATGCAGTTGTCCTGTGGGATGGGGCACATGATGATTACATTGTTAGAGTAATAAAATATGCTAGACATATGCACTTGCATCATATCCTACATTGTCTTCAGTGATCTATTACCTGAGATATATTTTCAAGATACTGACACTTGAGACTCATGTGACATGCATTATTTGACTACATGACATTCCTGGGCATACCATGTTATTTTATCTTGTGATCTTGAGTTCTTGTGATCTTGTGATTATGTTGCATGATAGTTATTTGTTCAGGACATTTCATGTTCATTATATACATGTCACACTATGTATGCACGGTCTCCTTGTACATGATTTATCATCTCGATTATTTCTGTTATTATTATTACCTTCAGTTCTCGATACTGCCAAAGTATTGGCTTAGGTCCTACTTATTGTTATACATTTTCATATTCTCTCTTTTGTCATTCTTTTCCTCCGTGTACTCTTGCTAGTCCGCTTCTGACGGACCTTTATTATATTTTTCAGTATTTAGATCTGGAAGTCGGTATAGAGAGTTGTTTGTAGATCATATTCTGGTTCCGCTATTCTCCGGTGAGTTTAGTTTTCTTTCTTGACTTGTCTTATTCAGATATAGTGGATGATATTGTTCATGTTTCAGTTTTTTCATATATGTGATTTTATCCCTGTGTTTGGTTGTATGTGCATATGTGTGTACTATCCTGCATGTTATTGACAGCCTAAGGTACTCATGGAAGAGATTTCACTCTTCATGAGTATCTGCTGGCCATCATCATGTACCCATATTCTATATTTTAGGAAGCGAGGCGTGACCCACAATACCCAAAATACTAAAAGAATGTATTTGCCTAACATAAAGAAAAGTATACTCCTAATGGCACATGACATCGAGCAAAAACCAAGAAATTCGCAATACGTGCATGCATGCCAGGGAGAGGAGAGAGAAGAGATAGAGAGAAGAGAGAGAGAGAGATGGGAGGAGACGCAGCGTGACAGAGAGAGAAAGAAAGGGGGAGAAGAAAGAAGTAGCTTGCTACAGAGGTAGCCAGCGGCGGACTCTGGCCGCCAGCAGCCCTCAGGCGGGAGAAAGGGTGAGGAAGAGGAAGAAAAAAGAGAGAGAAAGAGATAAGATAGAGAGAGAGAGTAGAAAAGAGGAGGGAAAAAAGAGAGAGAGAAGAAAAGGGGGAGGGAAAAGAGAGAGAAGAGATCTACAGAGAGAGAGAAGAGGATATCTAGGAGAAATCTAAGCAAGGAGAGAGGACTGGCTGACCCCGGTGGCCAACCAGGCGGCCACAGTCCAGAGAGAGGGGAGAGAGAAAGAGGGAAGCTAGGGGAGAGAAGAAGAGAGAGAAGAAAAGGGAGAATAAGAAAGGGAAAGAGAAGAAAGAAAGGAGAGGAAATAGGGGGCCTTGCCGGTTCTGGGGGCATGGTCGGTGGAAAATCTAGCCGAGGCCAGAGAGAAAGAGGAAGGGAAGAAGAGAGGGAAAAGAGATGAGACAAAAAAGAAAGGAAGAGAGAAGGAAAAATGAGAGGAGAGGGGGATCGGACCAGAGGGGTCGCCAATGTTGCGGTCATCGAGGAGGCACCGGCACAACGCTGGCCTAAGGGGGTGGCGGTGGTAGGGTTTCTAGGTGAAAGAAGAAGAAAAAGGGAAGAAAGAGGGGGAGATAAAGAAAAGGAAGAAAAAGAAAAGAAATATGAAAGAGAGAGAGGGATGGGTGATGGGGATTAGATGGGGGCAGGCCCCATGTGGGCGCAGATGGATGGCAAGGGGAAAAGAAAGAAAAGAAAGAAATGAAAGGAAGGAAAGAAAACAACAGAATAAAAATAATATTATTTTATTATTAGTAAATATCGACTAATTCAGAAAAATCTCCAAAAATACCCAAGGTAGAAAATTATCCTAAGGTACAATATGAAATTTGTTTATAGATAGTAAATCTCATTTTGAAATTAAAAATCTTAGAATCAACTGGTGATATCGGCCGACACCAAATCCGGTCGAGTTTCGATAAATTCAAAAAAATCCTAAAAATTCACTAAAGTAGAAAATATGATTCTAAGAAATAATATAAAAGAGGATTTTAGAAATTTGACTTTATTTATAAGTTAAAATCTTGGAATGGACCGCAATACCTGTCGACACCGATTTTGAAGATTTTGCAAATTTAGTTTAGAAGAATTCTAGAAAATCATGAAAAATCTAAAATATTGAAAAATGATGTTTAAAACTAGAATCTGAAAAATTTTACTTCCAGAAAGGTCAAATCAGTTAGTACGTTGAGATTGGTCTCCGGTTCAGACTAGGGTTGGCTTTGAGTCTGAAACCGGATTCGATATCAAATGATAATATAAATAATCATAAACTAAGAATAAACATGGAGGAAAATAAGAAAATACGATCAAAAAATTGGGGTATGTATTAATCGGTCACATATATTGCATACATATTGTCACATTTCCATGCTTGTTATCTAAATAAATCATATTAATAAGTCCTATTGTTCTTTATTAAATGCAGGCCCATTGCTAAATGATAGGCCAGAGAAACGAGCCCAAAAGACAATTTAATTCTGAATAAATTCAAAATCAGGGAATCACGGCTGATCTGGGCAAATCATAGAGGTTGAAAATCGGTTGAATGAATCTTCCCAAATCAAGCGGTTGAAGCCAACAAATCAATGATCATTTCGTCAAATCTGGGAGCTGCAACAGTAAATCCAGCAAGACAAAAGGGAGCCCAATCCACGCCAACCGTTGCTCCACCTGGATTTGGCCAATTGGCCAAATCCAGGCCGCGGATCCGCAGCTTGTTGGTGGAGATAAGGGGAGCGTTTGCTCCCCTTGTCTTCTCACTCCCTTCCCTCTGGGTTTTTGCCTATAAAAGGCAGGTTCTATACTGAAAAAGAGCGAAGACTAGGATTAGAATTTTTGTTTATTATTTAAGGTTAGTCTCTTTGTTAGATAGTATAGAAGTTGTAACGTTGTTTTGTAATTCATAATTCAGATCAAATACTTGTGTGAGAGAGGAATTGAGTGCTTGTAACCTGAAGATTGAAGTGACATCAATACAAGGAACAAACTTCTCTTCTTCCACTCCATTTCACGGTATGTCCTGCTTCATTTACTTGAATTGTTTTTCGTATTCCATGAGTAGCTAATTAAGCTTTCTAGAACTATTGTACCTCTCTTCAATTCTTTTTCTTTTTTATTTTCATGAAAAAGACCCAATGAATCATTCGCATGCCTAAACTAAAGCCTTTCTTCTTTGAAAGTGTTCTTGAAGGCACATGAGGATGGGTTTGGATTTTTAAACTTCTATTTTTTTTAAAACGTCTCTTGACTTATTTTACCTCATACTTGAACTTCTTGATGATTTAATATTCGATTCAAGACGGTTTCTTAAAGAAAAGAGTTAACTTTTTCAACCATCTTATATGCTTTACTTTAAACTTTCTAAAGTCAATCTTAAGTTTTGCCTATGATCCAGTTGAGGCACTAAGGATTTCAATAGAAGAACAAATAGTTGAGTAGTGAGATAGTGAGCCCAGATTTTCTTCTTTAAAAAAAATAACAAATCACTTTTCAAGCTTTATACAAATCCACCTTTTCTAAAGCCTTCTCTAAATTTTAAGTTTTTCTTTTAGTCACTTTCCTTCTCTCTATTCTCTTTTCAACTAAAAAATGAGCACAATTCTTTGTTATTAAACAAAACGCAGAAAAGCTTTCATCGCATTCCTCCTCATGGACACGACCCGTTAGCCCAAAGCTACACGGTAAATCCTTGCTCTTTCATTTTGCAATCAATTTTTGGCGCCGTTGCCAGAGATTGTGCGTTGGAGCATAAGGATCATTGTTCGGCCTTGAAAAGGTCGCATTCATCCGTTCAGAAAGGAGTTTTCGAGCTTGAAATACAGGACACTCCTCAAACACATGATTCATGGCCTGACAGTAAGTGTAAGTACACCTAGAGGGGGTGAATAGGTGTACGACTAATCTAATGAACAAAATGCGGAACTTAAAACTAAATTGTAACACACTTAGTGTAACTAACGAGTGTAGCCGAATTCCCCGTCAAGGGCTCTGGACTAACTCCTCTTGATTCCTCTGAATAAGATTTGAGGTCCTATATGAAGCTCTCATGGTTAAACACAAGTGAGACACACACAAACAACACAAGCATGTATATGATATGGCAATATGAATAGATGCACAAAGTATTAAAGAGAGTTAGAGTCAATGGATCAAATGCAAACATCGAGATTTGTTTCGAGGTTCGAGCACACAGTTCTACGTCCCCGCCTTCACACAGAAGGATTTCCACTAACTTGTCCACACAGGACTCCCACACAAGGAACCTCCATTGAGGATTGGGGTAATATAACCGAGAGTACACAACTCCTCTCTCAACCGAATACAACCTCTCACTAGAGGCAATGCACAACCAATACAAAAATCACCTCACACAAGAGGGGGAGGCACTTAGCCAATACAAATCAATCACCTCACACTTGAGGGATTAGGGCACAATGTCACCACTCCACAAATCAACCTCTACACAAGAGGGATAACACAAAGTAGGAGGGTTTACAACTAGTGATCAAAAACCACAAACCAATTCTTTTCCCACAAAAACAAGATCCTATAGAAAGGATAGCAAGATAAGCTCAAGTATGAGAAAACAAAGTGTTTTTAACAAAGAAAATCACTTGGAAATCTCCAAATAGATATAGAATTTTTAGACCAGAAATAAATTGCCAAAAGACTATTTTCTTTGAAATAACAAACACTTTAAAAAAAAACAAATAGAGAAAAGGAATTTAACCAAAAACTTTTTGCTGAAAAACACTGAAAGAGTATGAAATTTTTCTCCTTGAAATCTTGTTTCAAAACAGCTCTCAAATGGGGTTTATGTAGGCCCCAAGAGAATCGGCCCGTTGGCAGCTGACTAGGCCCAGAATGGCCTTCCGGTCGACCGGCCAATTGTCAAAAAAGTGACCGTTGAGCATCCCGGTCGACCGCGCCCTGAACTAGAGAGCAACGGCTCTCTGGCCGGTCGACCGCCCGGTCGACCGGGACAACCCGAGAGTGGGTTGCCTTCAGTCGGTCGACCGCTGGGTCGACCGACCAACTGATATGGCCTTGTGCACGTCTTGTGCACATCCGGTCGACCGTTCCGGTCGATCGGCTCCTGGTCCGGTCGACCGGTCGGTCGACTGCCAGAGCCTGGCAGACTAAAATTCAGGACTTAAAACTTGGGTTTTTAATTACCAAATAAATCCCATAAATCTCTAAAAATCCACAAAAATAAGTTCTTATATTCTCTTTGAAATACAAACTTGTTTGAATAAAAATCAAACCAAGTTACAAACATTTTGAACTCTTTCTGTGTTATGAAAATTTTACCGAAAATCAAATTCCGTATTTTCCAAAACTTGAAGTTTTGAAATGGAAAATCGTTTTGTCCAAACTCATCCAAATACAAAAACATGATATTGAAATGACATTTAAGCATGTAGTATATGATAGATGAAAGAATATATATGCATATATATATAATGTATATATAGTATATACATATATATATATATATATATATATGTATATATATATATATATATATATATATATACATATATATATATATATTGTAGATATATATATATATATATATATATATCTTTTTGACTTAAAATATAAAAATACGTTTTGTTAAAATGCCAAAACTCCAAACTCATGAAATAGACTATCAAACTAAGTTTGTTTAAATAGTTGAAGCATAGATGTATATAGAACAAATCTAATATACATTAAACCATGTAAACTTGTTTAGATTCTATCTATTCATGAAAACTAAGATCGGTTAAACTAAAAACTGAAAACCAAAACCAAAACATGAAACGTGTGTGTGTTGTGAACTTGAGCATATCGCACTATCTAATCTTTAACAAATGGATCTAAAACATAAACTAAACTCTGTACCAAAGTCTTCTTGTAGAGCTCCGTCTCCAAGTTGACTCGATTAAAACGTGATCCACCGAGCTTGGCTCCAATGAGTGCTTGATATGAACTTTGACTCTCGGGCTCCTGAATCACCATGTGAAAGCTCCAAAACACCTTTATTGAAGCTAATCACCTATTAATATCCTGGTTAAGTAGCTGAAGCTAAACATCACAAGATTATTAGTAAACTATAACTACATGAGTTAATCATCATCAAAACTAGAGTGGAAGGCCTCTGGGCCAACAATCTCCCCCTTTTTGATGATGATAAAACTCATGGAGTTATATATGCATGGATTAAAGTTAAGCTTCAAAGAAGCTCCCCCTTAACTCATGCATAGTAATAAATAATAAATATATGCAATGAATACTAAACATGAATATGCATCAACATGCATAAAATATGAAATGAACATGCTCTTGATACTGAACTTTTAAAATAAATTCTTTTTCCTTTTTAAAATAAATATGTTCTTAAATAATTGCTCTTGATACCAATAAAAATTTCAATTTTGAAAACTTTATCAATAAAAGCAATAAAAGCTCTTGATACCAATCAATAAAAAACTCTTGAAAGCTTTTGATACCAATCATAAAAAAAATTCTTGATGCCAATTGAAAGATAATCAATACAAGCTCTTAATACCAACAATAAAAATTTTAACAAAAGTTTCTTGATATCAATAAAACAAAACAACAAAGCATGAAACAATAAAGCTCTTGATAGCAAATTGAAACTTAAATAAATCAATAAACATGCATATAAACTCACAAATACTTCTCCTCCTTTTTTTCAATCATCAACAAAGGGGTCAAAGAAAACAATAAAACAATGTTCTCCCCCTTTTTATCTTAAACAAAAAATATCAATAAGGGGTGAATTCAAATCAAAACTTTATGATACCAATTAAAAAATATATCATTTCGTGCATCATGATATCAATTGAAAAATAAATAAAACATACCAATTGAAGGTACATAAAACAAATGTTTTTACCAATTGTAAGTAAATAAATCATTTTGAAGAATATAACAAAAAATTTTGATATCAATTAAAAATATATAGATAATCTTGATATCAATTGTGAAGATTAGTACCAATTGAAAGTAATTTTTCATTAAGAGCATATGATACCAAAAATAATCAATATCGTTTTTCAATCATTTTTTAACATAAAGTGTGGGAGTATAAAATACAAAAGGTAAACAAAATCAATTAAAAAGTGAAATATGAATTTTCTCTTCCTTTATGAAATACCAAACAAAATGATGCATAAGCTTGTATAAGATACCAATTGAAACATAATCAATTGAAATATAATTGTTTATTTAAGAAATCAAGCTTAGCATAACTAAAATTTGTGCTCAAAGATATAGAGATATAGTAAGCACAAATAAAACATATATATGTATGAAAAATTGAAACTAATCGAAATTGATACTATTTGAAATGAAAGCATACATATATAAAAACATATATGAGTATACAAAAAGAATGTCAATAGTGATACCAATTGAAAAGATCCAATGATAACAATTGAAAACATAATAAGATCTAGTGTATAACTCATACTTCCTACCACCCATTTCATGCACATGTTTAAAATGATTTTCAATAATAAGCATACAAGGCATGGTCGCCCAACCAACCGCCCTTAAAATGGTAGGGGTTTTCAAAAATAGGTTTGAAAATATAGTATGTTTGAAAGGCTCTACCATATGAAGAATACGAACTAGTTATAAGAAAAATTTGTAAACTAGTACGAAATCCTTCAAGCAAGAATAAAAAATATATATTCTATGAAAATATGAAATCACATGATCATCAAACACTCAATGGTCTATAAAATATATATAGTCTCATGAAAACAAAACATGAGTAAACATTAAATAATGTGAGTGTATAATAGTTATGTGAAACACATTATCATGAAACTAGGCAATCGAGCTCAAAATGAAATTCTTTAAACATGAAAATCATCAAAACTAGAATCCTTCAAGGTGTATGTATGTCATGTACAAACTAAAGTATACATACATATCCAAATCTAAACGAGTCCACAAATGTATAAGCATGAAGGCAAGTGGCTCAAGGATGTATATGTATATCTAATAGTTTAGACAAAATAGACATATACATGAAGTTAAACATAAACATGAAAAACATGTACAAAATGGGAATACAAGTCAAATGCATGAATCATCAAACTAGGCTATACTAGTACATGTAATGAGTACAAATGAGCGTTCAAGCACAAACATATAATAGTCTATTTGTAGCTCACTAGTTGTACAAGTATACATCCAAGTTTTAATGAAAACTAACATCTAAACATGTAATCAAAATATGAAGCATAGAAAACAAAACTAAAACTCATAAACATACATATGATCATTATGTACATGCACATGCATAGATCTAGAACATACACATTAGTTAAAACAAATGTGAGAACACAAGGGTATAAATCCATATTAAATATGGGTGTCTCAATTACTAATCATGCATGTCACTAATCTAAATATCATGGCATATAACAAACTAACCATGAAACGTCAAAACATGCTAAAATCAATGATATGAAAAGCATGTAAATAATAAATGAGGAATAACAGATTGTTACCAAAACCATGAGGGCAACTCTCCATGTCTCCAAAACAAGGTGTCCTCCTACCAAACACTCCTTGAAAGTGATGCATCCACTATGTCATCTTTAGGCTCGGAACGCATCCACCTAAAGGCACCATCGTTCTGACGTCATGTGAGAGCCCACACCTACATCAAATAACATAGGGTGGTCTTTGGTACCCATACTCTTTTGGGTCCATGGGGGTTAGCTCATTTCCTAACCCAAACAAATTTAGTTGCTAAATTTACATCATGTATCTTATCATAGCAAAATTTAGCAAGGTGGCCCTTACGTCCACAATGTGTACAAGTGTACAATGAGCATACATGGTGTTATGGGAGTGAGTGTGGGAAGCATTTGTATGCCGTGATTTGTGTGCATGCAAGATGGAACTTGTTTCTTTCGAAACATAGATTCCAACCGTGAGTGGTTCAAAACTCAATGACTCAAAGTGGAGCCCAAACAATCCACACTCTTCTTAAGTATACAAATATCATTATTAATACTAGAAGAAGAGGTGCATGCAATAGGTGAGCTAGAATATAAAGCTACACTAGCATGGCAAACATGAGAATCAATATCCTTTTTCAAAGAAACATTTTTCTTTAAACAATCTTCCAATTCTTATGAAATCAAATCAATTTTGTTTTTCAAAGAAACATTTCTTTTACAACAAAATCAACTTTTGAAGATAAAGCCTCATTTTTCTTTAAAACATTTTCACAATCATTTTTGATTTTCAAAATTTTGTTTTCATTAAGTGCAAGTTCAAATTAGGATTTAAGTGAGTCAAGTTCACTTGAAATCTCATCCCTCTCTTGCAAAGCAATCTCAAGTTTAGAAGATAAATTTTTATTTTCTTCTTTTAAACCAAAGTTATCCTTTTTCAAAAGTTTGCATTTTGAAATCAAATTTTCACAATTTTTAGCAAGTTCATCATTCAAGGCTTGTGCATCTATACACTCATTGCAATATGAACTAGTACTAACATCTAGTTGAGTGTCTGAGTGTACCTCAAGGGAGTCATTCCCTTGGATCATGAAGCAACGTTCGTCGGACTCGTCTCAACTAGATCTCCTCTTCTTATTGATAAGCGTTGGTAGCTCGGGAGATGTCAAGATGTTCCACACTGAAAAGCGGAATCATAATGAGAAAACACATGTAAATATTTTTATCAAGGGATGCTCTAAGTGCGTTTAGGGCTTGTGCATTAGCCTCTATATGCTTGCTATCACTAAGGTAGGATCCTTTGTAATGGCAAGGTAAACTTTATAACTTAGGGCTTTCAAATGATAACTCATCATAACCTTCCATATATCAAGTCTAGAGATATCAAAGATGGGAGGACTATCTATGAGTGCAAACTATATGTGTGCAAATGCAAATGCAAATGTAGATTAGCAAAACCAAGATCACACTCCTAGGTGGTTAAACCTAAGATCAGGAACGTAGGCTCTGATACCAATTGTAAGTACACCAACGAGTGTAGCCGAATTCCCGGTGAAGGGCTTTGGACTAACTCCTCTTGATTCCTCTGAATAAGAGTTGAGGTGCTATATGAAGCTCTCGTGGTTAAACACAAGTGAGGCACACACAAACAACACAAACATGTATATGATATGGCAATATGAATAGATGCACAAAGTAATAGAGAGAGTTAGAGTCAATGAATCAAACGCAAACACCGAGATTTGTTTTGAGGTTCGAGCACATAGCTCTACGTTCTTGCCTTCACACAGAAGGATTTTCACTAACTTGTCCACACAGGACTCCCACACAGGAACCTCTACTGAGGATTTTGGGCAATACAACCGGAGTACACAACTCCTCTCTCAACCGAATACAACCTCTCACTAGAGGCAATGCACAACCAACTCAAAACCACCTCACACAAGAGGGGTAGGCACTTAGCCAATACAAATCAATCACCTCACACTTGAGGGATTAGGGCACAAAGTCATCACTCCACAAATCAACCTCTACACAAGAGGAAAACACAAAGTAGGAGGGTTTACAACTTAGTGATCAAAAGACCACAAACCAATTCTTTTCCCACAAAAACAAAGATCCTATAGAAAGGATAGCAAGATAAGCTCAAGTGTGAGAAAATAAAGTATTTTTAACAAAGAAAATCACTTGGGAAAATCTCGAAATAGATATAGAATTTTTAGACCAGAAACAAATTCCCAAAAGACTATTTTCTTTGAAATAACAAATACTTTAAAAAAAACAAATAGAGAATAGAATATTAACCCAAAAAACTTTTTGCTGAAAAACACTGAAAGAGTATGAAATTTTTCTCCTTGAAAATCTTGTTTCAAAACAGCTCTCAAATGGGGTTTATATAGACCCCAAGAGAATCTTCCTGTTGGCAGCTGACTAGGCCCAGAATGGCCTTCCGGTCGACCGGTCGACTGGCCAACGGTCAAAAAAGTGACCGTTGAGCCTCCCGGTCGACCGCCCAGTCGACCGCGCCCTGAACCAGAGAGCAACAGCTCTCTGGCCGGTCGACCGCCCGGTCGACCGGGACAACCCGAGAGTGGGTTGCCTTCAGTCGGTCGATCGACCAACTGATATGGCCTTGTGCATGTCTTTTGCACATCCGGTCAACCGTTCTGGTCGACCGGCTCCTGGTCAGTCGACCGGTCGGTCGACAGCCAGAGCCTGGCAGACTAAAATTCAGGACTTAAAACTTGGGTTTTTAATTACCAAATAAATCCCATAAAATCTCTAAAAATCCACAAAAATAAGTTCTTATATTCTCTTTGAAATACAAACTTGTTTAAATAAAAATCAAACCAAGTTACAAACATTTTGAACTCTTTTTGTGTTATGAAAATTTTATCGAAAATCAAATTCCGTTTTTTCCAAAACATGAATTTTTGAAATGGAAAGTCGTTTTGTCCAAAACTCATCCAAATACAAAAACATGATATTGAAATGACATTTAAGCATGTAGTATATGGATAGAATCCAATATACATGAAAGATATATATATATCAACTTTTTTGACTTAAAATCCAAGAATACTTTTTGTTAAAATACCAAACTCCAAACTCATGAAATAGACTATCAAACTAAGTTTGTTTAAATAGTTGAAGCATAAATGTATATAGAACAAATCTAATATACATTAAACTATGTAAACTTGTTTTGATTCTATCTATTCATGAAAACCAAGACGGTTAAACTAAAAACTGAAAACCAATACCAAAACATGAAACGTGTGTGTGTTGTGAACTTGAGCATATCACACTATCTAATCTTTAACAAATGGATCTAAAACATAAACTAAACTCTGTACCGAAGTCTTCTTGTAGAGCTCTATCTCTAAGTCGACTCGATCAAAACTTGATCCACTGAGCTTGGCTCCAATGAGTGCTAGATATGAACTTTGACGCTCGGGCTCTTAAATCACCATGTGAAAGCTTCAAAATACCTTTGTTGAAGCTAATCACCTAATAATATCTTGGTTAAGTATCTGAAACTAAACATCACAAGATTATTAGTAAACTATAACTACATGAGTTAATCATCATTAAAACTAGAGTGGAAGGCCTCTGGGCCAACAGTAAGTACAACCCGGAGTTGAAAATTGGTTCGGGCTGACTTGATTGACTGAACTTGGCTCCTTAGTTTCTAAAGCTTCCAGTCTTCTCGCTAGGTTAGCTAACTTAGCCTCTTTAGCTATGGATTAATGATGTCCTTATCCGGGTCGGGGAGTTTATCTACCCAGTTGATTTCATAGTTCTTGAGACACAACCTGTGTCCAATCCTAGGGCTCAAACTCCTGTTATCTTAGGGCGCCCATTCCTTGCTACTGCTAATACTATTATCAATTGTAGGAATGGGTCTATGAGATTAACCTTTGGGACATGACTAGAGAAGCCAGTGTCTTCAACCTAGAAAAACAACCTCGTAAGATAAGAGACCAAACATTTGAGGTAAACTTTGTTGAAAACAATTGTGATGAAGAGAGTGAAGGTATAGAGAATGAGTCGCTATTTCTTAATGAATTATTTAAGAATGAATGCGATTATCTTGATGAGAAGGCATATGTCGAAGAACCTAATGTTAAAGTACCCTTTAAAAAGGAAAATTTGATTTGAATGTCTTCACTTTCGATAAGCAACCAATAGAATATCGCATGAGAATATAATTCAAGAACCTCCGATTGACATACTCTTTGAAAACTTCTTCGACGAAGAACTTATGTGTTTGGATGAATCAACGAGGGATATTTTGGTTAAATACACATCTCCAGGGGAAAGTGTTGACCTAAGCTTTGAGGAGGTATTGGAACTGAGTTAGAATTCTTAGGCATTCAAATGAAGAAGTTCCAATTGAGAAGTATGGTGGAGACCAATTTTTGAATAATGAATGCAGTAATATGAGGAAGAAACACCTAAACAAGGTGAGACTGAGGAGAAAGAGAGCTAAAATGACAAAAAAATTGGCCTCCTCACTATGCCTTATAAAGAGAACCCATTGGAATAATGGGAAGAGAGCTAGAGGGATGAGACCGGAAAAAAATCTAGGTGTGAGAGAAACTTGATGTTGTACATATTTTTGTATAATATATGCACCTCTTTTACATTTCATTTCATGCATCTATACATTTCTTTCATACATTGCGGACAATGCATGAGATAAGTGTGGGGGAGGACTCTAACATGACTAATATAAAAATATATAAATATAAAATTTTTTTGAAAGGTAAGAACAATATTTTGATATATTTTCTGTAAGAAATTAAGTCAATTTTAAGGAATAGGAAAATCATAATTAGGATTTCTTACACTTGGTCAAAGTTAGATGACTTGTTTGATTTTTAGGGTTGGGAAGAAAATTTGTAAAAGTAATTTAGTCTTGATCTTTACCTTGATGAAATATGCACACTTTATACACTTACACACTTAGGGTTCAAAAACAAAGACTCTTATGCCTTATAAAAAAACTATATATATATATATATATATATATATATATATATATATATATATATATATATATATAAACAAATCTAATTATCGATTAGCTAGGTGCTTTGGCCTAAGCAAGCCTTGGTATTTATGCAAAAGATAATTACATAAGTTTGAAAAAAAATATATATATATAAATCCTCTGATTAACCTGGGTATCTGTGCATCATGAAGCATAAGTATTCAGACCTAAAAGGGGTACATTTTATGAATAAAAACCTTTGTTTCGTGGCCTTGTCTGCTCGAGTGTTCAAGTCCTTAGGGGTGTTTTCTCACCTGGTGCCCTAAAACTGTCTGGTTTGGGTGGCACAGACTAAAAGCTCGTTACATGGGCAGATTAGAAAGCCTAATGGAATTGAGAAATAAATACCACCTACAATAAATATAAATAAGGTATAGGAGTTAATGCTAAAGAACCCTTAGTCAAATTCACGGTCACGATGGTGCATATATGACTCAGAGTAAAGTAATAAACTAGATGGGAAACACAATTTGACTCCTTACTTTGATTGATGACATGTTTTTGAATAGAGACTAAGTTTAGGAATGAAAAGTTTGATAGTCCTATAACTTATAAATTACTTGAACCTTACAAATATATTCAAATATTTTCTGTTTCAAAATGCTTTTCGAAAACACTAACATTTTTTTCTTCTTTATAGATTTTGTGGGTGCAATCTACTGAAAACCCTCACGAGACAAAACTCGTCCTCTAGGAGTAACATAGAGGTTTAACGATTTGTTGCACATGCTCAGTGCAATCGAGTGACCTGCGAAAGTGGTCTAATAATTGATTAAGATTAGTTTTGATATTTTGCTCGAGGGCGAGCAAAAGATAAGTGTGGGGGTGAAAATGGTCACATATATTGCATACATATTGTCACATTTTCATGCTTGTTATCTAAATAAATCATATTAATAAGTCCTATTGTTCTTTATAAAATGCAGGCCCATTGCTAAATGATAGGCCAGAGAAACGAGCCCAAAAGCCCATTTAATTCAGAATAAATTTGAAATCAGGGAATCAGAGCAGATCTGGGCAAATCATAGAGGTTGAAAATCGGTTGAAATGAATCTTCTCAAATCAAGCGGTTGAAGCCAGCAAATCAAAGATCGTTTCGTCAAATCTGGGAGCTGCAACAGTAAATCCAATAGGACAAAAGGGAGCCCAAATTCACGCCAACCGTTGCTCCACCGGGATGTGGCCAATTGGCCACATCTAGGCCGCGGATCCGCGGTCCAAGCCGCAGATCCACGGCTTGTTGGTGGAGATAAGGGGAGCGTTTGCTCCCCTTATCTTCTCACTCCCTTCCCTCTGAGTTTTTGCCTATAAAAGGCAGGGTTCTGTACTGGAAAAGAGTAAAGACTGGGATTAGAATTTTTGTTTATTGTTTAAGGTTAGGATCTTTGTTAGATAGTATAGAAGTTGTAATATTGTTTTGTAATTCATAGTTCAGATCAAATACCTGTGAGAGAGAGGAATTGAGTGCTTGTAACCTGAAGATTGAAGTGACATTAATACAAGGAACAACTTTCTTTTCTTCCACTCCATTTCATGGTATGTCCTACTTCATTTACTTGAATTGTTTTTCGTATTCCATAAGTAGCTAATTCAGCTTTCTGGGCTCACTATTGTACCTCTCTTCAATTCTTCTTCTTTTTTATTTTCATGAAAAAGACCCAATGAATCTTCGCATGTCTAAACTAAAGCCTTTCTTCTTTAAAAGTGTTCTTGAAGGCACATGAGGATGGGTTTGAATTTTTAAACTCCTATTTCTTTTAAAAATGTCTCTTGAACTTGTTTTTACCTCATATTTGAACTTCTTGATGATTTAACATTCGATTCAAGACAGTTTCTTAAAGAAAAGAGTTAACTTTTCCAACCATCTTATATGCTTTACTTCAAACATCTAAAGTCAATCTTAAGTTTTGCCTATGATCCAGTTGAGGTACTAAGGATTTCAATAGAAGAACAAATCGTTATGTAGTGAGATAGTGAGCCCAGATTTTTATTCTTTATAAAAAAAAAACAACAAATCACTTTTCAAGCTTTATACAAAATCCACCTTTTCTAAAGCCTTCTCTAAATTTTTAAGTTTTTCTTTAAGTCACTTCCCTTCTCTCCATTCTCTTTTCAACTAAAAACCAAGCACAATTCTTTGTTACTAAACAAAACGCCGAAAAGCTTTTATCGCATTCCTCCTCATAGACACGACCCGTCATCGAAATTCTAGCTTCAAGTTTCAATATCTTCATAGATATTTTCCCAGTATTTTCTTAAGAGCTTCATTTCAAAAATCCAAGTTTTCTCACAGGCTTAAGCTATATCATCTTTATATCTATCTTTTAGAATTTTGTATTGTGAGATTTCTAATTTGTGATCTTTGTGACCACCAAGTGTTTTTATCTTTATTTGTTTTGTGCCTCCCTCTTGTGTAGAGGTATATTTACTTTGTGCATTGGCTAAGGGCCTTCCTCTTGTGCAAAGGACCATTGACTTTGTGCTCTGTTCTTATGTAGAGGTTTGTTTCTTTATGGAGTATTTTTGTGGAGATAGTGAAAACCCTTCTAGGTGAAAGCGGAAACGTAGAGCAAGTGACTCAAATATCAAAATATATCCTCATATTTATGTTTACCTATCTCTCAACTCAACTCTACTCTTATTTATATCTTACATTGGCATTATTGCTCACCTAGATAGCTTGATATTATGTGTACACTTGCTTTGATCCAAAAAGCTATTGTAGCACCTCAACTCCTATAAAAGAGGAATCTTGATGAGAAGTTCTAAAGCCCTTCACCGAAAATTTTTCTCTTGTAAAATCTTGTAAAAAATCTTATATGGAACTTTCTATAATGACCCTTATTTATAGGAATAGGGTAGAGATGATTAGACAGTAAACCCTACTGTTAAATCATTGATTAAACCCAAATAAAGTAAGATATAACCATTTGAAAATAAAATAAAAAAAGAAAATTTAAAATATAATCATTTGAGGAAAGACAAGCCAAAATTAATTAGCCTGGTGGTCGACCGCCCAACGACTAGAATTTTAGCCATTTATGCTTGCCAATCGACTGCTGTGAGAGCATAATGTGTTCCCACAGTAGCCATCGACCGCTCGGTCCATCGACTTAAAGCATTTTGCTCTCTATTGCGCAAGATTGACGGTCGATCGTCTGACCAGAGAGGCAGTCTAGCTCTCTGCCTAAGCGATCAACCCAATGTGCATAAGCTGTTGCTTGTGAAATACACGGTCGACAGACCATAGGCCAAACCTACTATATTTTACATCTAGAAATTCTTTTTAGATCCTAATAAATTTGTATAAAAATCTACAAAAAATAGTTCTTATAAATATATATGATCACAAATATGTTTGATTAAAAATCAACACATATTACAAACATATGAACTTCTTTTTCTCAAAATTGTGAAACACTTGAAAAGTTATGCATTTGAGGCACAAAAACTTATTGAAAATTCTTTTGAAATAGGTAAGAGTGCACTTGAAAACTGGGTGTAAAACTTTTGTAAAATCATAGAGAAAACTCTATTGAATGTGAGAAAATTTGCACTTGAAAAAATTAGGGAAAACCCCAAATGAAACCACTATTTATAGCCCCAAAATAAAACTAACTGTTAGGCTTAAACCCATGCCAAATAGGTCTTGCAGTCGACCGGGCGATCGACCGCCAACGGTCATAAATATGCCGTTAGTGTATTTCAGTCGATTGGGCAGTCAACCGAGCCTAACTCCAGAGAGCCATGCTTTCTGGCGGTCGACTGAACGATCGACCGAGAAAACTTGAGAGCTCTGCAGGCATGGTTGATCGGTTGGTAGACCGATCTCTGCTGCAGTCAATTGAGATCTAATTCTCTTGAGCTTGTGCACGTCTGGGCATGTTGGTCGATCAGCGAAAACCTAAAAATTATATTTTGGAAATATTTACATATCTTTTTAAATCCAATTTAAATGCCAAAAAATCTCAATAAATTCCACAAAAATAAATTCATGTAAAAATACTAGAGAACAAATATGTCTGATCAAGAATCAACACATATTACAAACATATGAACTTGTTTTTGAGATACTAAAATTCAAACTTGAAACAAAATCGTATTTTCTAAAAGCTAAACGTTTAAATAGAAATCTAATTTTTTTTCAAAAACTTGCATAAATACAAAACAAGCTCAAATGCTTTTGAAGCACAAATGTGTGTGGATAGAATCCAATACACATATAAAATATATAATTTTTTTTTTGACAATATATATGAATATACATCATAAAAATATTTTTTTGATAAATACACAACTTAAACTCATGAATTCAATGCATCAAAGTAAATTTCTTAAACATAATTGAAGCATCAATGTATATGGATGAAATTCAATACATATATAAACCAATGTAAACTTGTTTTTGATGAAATCTATTCATGAAATCAAAAACGGATTAAACTGAAAATCAAATCTTTTGTGTTTGAAAAACCAACATCAAACTTCTGTGTATATGTAAGCTTAAACAATCAAAACTAATCTAAACTTTACACAAGATCTAAACTTACAAGCTCTAAACACAAATCTTCTTATAGATATTTTTTTCCAAATAGATTTGATCCAAACTTGATTTTTGTAGAGCTAGACTCTCCTTGAGTACTTGATATGATTGTAGACTGTCTAAAAATCATTGAAGATAAGTCCATAGAGGCAAACCACACTCCAATGCGAAGGTCATGTTTCACTCAAACGCGAACCTCGTGTCTATTAGTAAACGCGGACCTGAGTCTGTTTAACGGTCCCCTTTTAAACGCGGAGCTCAACTAAGCACGCGTTCCAACTTAAATGCAGAGCTCAGCCAAAGTCATGTTCCAAATCAAATGCGAATCTCAAACACCCCGCGTCTCAACTCAAATGCGAGCCTGTAAGTCCTGTTGGATCGTTGAGATAAGGACTAATTGCGGAATTATCTCTTGTAGGCAACTATGATCTAAAAAACACACACAGTCAACATAACAGCAAACAAGAGAGATTTATCCTGGTTCGGTCCTTGTGACCTACATCCAGTCCCCAAGCCACCCGCTTGAGATTTTCCTTTAACCTTGATCTTGCCACCCAAAATCAATACAACATGTACACCACTTATCGAATCCCCTTCTCAAAATGTGTACACCTTCTCTTCCACCAAGAGAACACCTTCTCTTCCACCAAGAGAATACCTTTTACCTTTGTACAACTGCCTCTTCAACCAAGAAGCCTCCCGTGTACAATGGTCACCTTGTACAACTTGCCTCTTCAACCAAGAAGCCTCCTGTGTACAATGAACACTTTGAGAAATACAATACTTTTATCCTATAAGCCTTGGTACAGATGTGTATGTGGACAAGGTCTAGTATAGGAGACAAACTTCAGAGGACTTCACAAATGGAATTTGGAATTTGGTGAAGACTGAAGTTAGAAAACAGTTTTTTAGATTTGCAGATTTTGGCTTTTGGAAAACTGAGAAAAACTCTTGGTAAATGGCCTTTGCAATAACTTCCCTATTTATAGCTGAAGACTAGGGTTAGTTAGGGAGTTAATAGGTGCAATTTGAATCAAAGGAACGTTGAAAACAGTTGCACAAAAGACCAGATAATGAAAACTGTCCAACAGTCAGAACTGCCTATTAGTCGACTTGCCCATGGAGTTAGTCGACTAATCTAGGCAAAATTCCTTCTATTAGTCGACTATGTTTAGCTATTAGTCGACTAGGTCAGAGGCCGTTGGAAGAACAGTTTCAGAATAACTACTTCAAGTCGACTGCAACTACTTTATAGTCGACTTGACAAGGGATTAGTCGACTAGGGGATTTCTATAAGTCGACTAGAAAAATGAATTAGTCGACTTGGTTTACTGTCGGTTGACTAATTGATCAAACAGAGAGTTGGGTCAATTTCTAGACACTTGACTAGTCGACTTGGGTTTGGATCAAGTCGACTACACATGGGATTAGTCGACTTGACTTAGGTATGAGTCGACTAATGGACCAAAGAAGTGTGTGTTTGTGTCAAGGCTTTTACATGCTATTCCACATATACAACCCACACTCATCAACTCTTCTTGGCACAACTTGATCATGTCGGACTCTTGATTCGTCATGTGTAGAGCTCCAAATGAATTTTATCTTCACGAACGTCTTCATCGAAATAGGTTCCAACATTCTCCCCTTTTTGATGACGACGCTTTGTGTGCACAAGTCCTCCCCCTGCAGAAAATATGTTATCTTTTCCTCCCCCTGCAGAAATGGGTTATAACAGATAGAGAAATATTTTATTCTCCCCCTGCAACAAATATATTAGTACATATATATATATATAATTGTTCTTTATCAAAAAATTTTATATGGTACCTGCAAGATAAACGTTTGTTGGTACCAAATATAAAAGATCATATCTAACCTTTAGGACTCCAAATCCATTTAGAATTTAGTTTCCACCTGTTAGTATATACATAATTGCAAGAATCACATATATCATGCATGTATGAAGCAATATATGTATTTTTATCATAAAAACTTAAATTTTTAGGAATCCATATAAACTTACTTTTCTTAGGCTTTCTTTTTACAAAAGAACTATATGGATTACTATAACATGAAGATTTTGCAATAAATCCAATACCATGATTATTATGTGACAAATTCTGAAAAGATAATAGATCATTTAATTTTTCTTTTCCTTTATTAAACTTAGTCACATTTTGCAAAAAATCTTCATATTTATTTTTGAAAACTAACATGTCTTTATCCAATATAGAAATCCTTTCATTCAAAGACTTAGTTTCCTTTTTCAGAAAAATGTTTTCATTTATAAACTTCTCATTTTCAGTTTTCAAAGATGATATGACATTTTCAGTTTCATCTTGTTGAGAATTTATAGAAGAACATTGTAATGCATAAACAGAATTTTCTTGTAAAAGTTTCTCATTTTCTTTTAACAAAAATCTGTTTTTCAGTTTTTCATTTTTCAGATTCATAAATAACTCATTAAATGCATCAGAGAGTTCAGAAAACGATACCTCTTCATCTTCTATGGCCATGTAACATAAGTTAACATGTTCAGTGGATTCTTCTTCATCAGAAGATGAGGAATCACTATATTCTGAAGATGCTTCGTAGTTCTTCTTCTTTCTGAACTTCTTACTTTTGTACTTATCTTTCTTCTTGAGCAAAGGGCAATCCATCTTCATATGTCCTGGTTTATCACAATTAAAACACTTGAATTTACCTTACTTAAGAAATTTTCTGAACTTCTTTGAGAGCATTGCCATCTCCTTTTCGTCATCATTGTCCGTGTCGGAAGATGCATGGAAGGCGAGTTCTTTCTTCTTTGAACGGTGTTGTCGTTCGTCCTTCTCCTTTCTTCTAACTGCACTTCATATGCCATTAGATTACCGATTAGGTTTTCTAATGTCATAGTTGAGAGATCATTCGCCTCTTCAATGGCGGTTGTCTTCTTCTCCCATTCTGGTGTGAGTGCACGAAGGATCTTTCGAACTCTTTCGACTTGGGTGTAGTCCTTTCCAAGGGATGCAAGAGTATTGGTGATGTCGGTGAATCTTGTAACCATTTCGTATATGGTTTCATTCTCCTCCATTTTAAATAACTCAAACCTGTGGATAAGAACAGATATTTTAGATTCCTTAACTTTATTAGTGCCTTCGTGTGTTACCTGAAGAGTATGCCATATTTGATGTGCAGAAGTTGCTGTTGAAACACGGTTGAACTCTTCTTTGGTAAGGGCACAGAACAAGGCATTCATTGCTTTTGCGTCAAGGTTCGCGTTCTTCTATTGATCTTCACTCCAAGCGTTGTAGTTGGTTGTAGGCTTGGTGTACGATACTTCTACGATGTTCCAAAGGTCGTAGTTGAGTGACTGCAAGTATATCTTCATTCTACACTTCCAATAGTTGTAGTTGGTTCCGTCAAATAGCGGTGGACGTTGTGTAGAATGTCCTTCTTTGAATTGGGATGATGAGAACTCCGTTGCCATCCTTGTTGTTGACTTGTATCCGCCCTCGCTCTGATACCAATTGTTGGATCAGAGCGTGTACGCCGGTTGTTGCCTTGAACCTTGATGTTGGTGCCGGGCTCTGATACCAATTGTTGGATCGTTGAGATAAGGACTAATTGCGGAATTATCTCTTGTAGGCAACTATGATCTAAAAAACACACAAGTCAACATAACAGCAAACAAGAGAGATTTATCCTGGTTCGGTCCTTGTGACCTACATCCAGTCCCCAAGCCACCCGCTTGAGATTTTCCTTTAACCTTGATCTTGCCACCCAAAATCAATACAACATGTACACCACTTGTCGAATCCCCTTCTCAAAATGTGTACACCTTCTCTTCCACCAAGAGAACACCTTCTCTTCCACCAAGAGAATACCTTTTACCTTTGTACAACTGCCTCTTCAACCAAGAAGCCTCCCGTGTACAATGGTCACCTTGTACAACTTGCCTCTTCAACCAAGAAGCCTCCCGTGTACAATGAACACTTTGAGAAATACAATACTTTTATCCTATAAGCCTTCGTACAGATGTGTATGTGGACAAGGTCTAGTATAGGAGACAAACTTCAGAGGACTTCACAAATGGAATTTGGAATTTGGTGAAGACTGAAGTTAGAAAACAGTTTTTCAGATTTGCAGATTTTGGCTTTTTGGAAAACTGAGAAAAACTCTTGGTAAATGGCCTTTACAATAACTTCCCTATTTATAGCTGAAGACTAGGGTTAGTTAGGGAGTTAATAGGTGCAATTTGAATCAAAGGAACGTTGAAAACAGTTGCACAAAAGACCAGATAATGAAAACTGTCCAACAGTCAGAACTGCCTATTAGTCGACTTGCCCATGGAGTTAGTCGACTAATCTAGGCAAAATTCCTTCTATTAGTCGATATGTTTAGCTATTAGTCGACTAGGTCAGTGGCCGTTGGAAGAACAGTTTCAGAATAACTACTTCAAGTCGACTGCAACTACTTTATAGTCGACTTGACAAGGGATTAGTCGACTAGGGGATTTCTATAAGTCGACTAGAAAAATGAATTAGTCGACTTGGTTTACTGTCGGTCGACTAATTGATCAAACAGAGAGTTGGGTCAATTACTGGACACTTGACTAGTCGACTTGGGTTTGGATCAAGTCGACTACACATGGGATTAGTCGACTTGACTTAGGTATAAGTCGACTAATGGACCAAAGAAGTGTGTGTTTGTGTCAAGGCTTTTACATGCTATTCCACATATACAACCCACACTCTATCAACTCTTCTTGGCACAACTTGATCATGTCGGACTCTTGATTCGTCATGTGTAGAGCTCCAAATGAATTTGATCTTCACGAACGTCTTCATCGAAATAGGTTCCAACAAGTCCCGCGTTTCAACAATAGAATGGAACCCGTGAGGATCGCATTTCTGTTATAACTGCCCCATTACTAGGTCAATTAACACTCACATAATATGGAGAGTTAATCCCTATTATAGAAGAATTCTAGGGGAATATTTTATCCCTGAATACCCTTATAAATATCCATGAAATCTATTGAACAAGGGAAACTTTTTTTTGTTTTGAAAAGGAGAAAAACAGCCACAAAGTTTAGAAACTTTGGGCATTCAAAGGAGAGAGAAAGAAAGAAATTTCTTCTTTAAAAAGAGAACTCCAACACTTGTCGTGTCAAAGTGGAGTGATCTTACATCCTTAAAATGATCCAAAAGAAGCTTGTCATTCAGCCAGTCAATGGAAAACAAGATTCACTCTCTATCGCAACACAAAGAATCCAGCCTTAAATAAAGAGGAGATTCAAATGTCCTTCTCTCTTTTATAATCAGATCTCATCTGTTTATTTTTTTTTGCAATCAATTAGAAGTTTACTTTATATTTTCTGACAAAACAAAAGATGACGACTCTGGGGACTGTTACCGACGAGAAAGTCATGGCGCAAGCTGACACCAAGCTCATTGGATCAACGATTAAGTCGCTTGTCGTCAAATTCGACCAAGAAAATTTTGAAAAGTTTCTTTCTTCTGGCTCTAATAGCCAAAAAGTAACGCGACAGTACCACAGAGTCTCTTTGGGGACCCGCTCTCAAGTCTCTCTGGAGACTTTTCTAAAAGTGGCCTGTGCCATTGCTTACAATGCAAACAACGTCATGTCCAGTGATGTTTTGTAAACCTCCCGTGTAGCCCTTATGGCCTGCATCAACGTCTCTCAGGAGACCCGTGGGGCCAATATTCTAGCTCACGGACAAAAAGATGATGAAGGCATGTCCTGCCATCTCTCTCCTCTCCAGACTCTATAATTTCAGGTTTCCAGGGGGTTCCCATAGCTCTCAAAATTCAACCGAAATGCTGAACATCGATGAAGGCATCACGTCCGTCGACAGAAAATTGAAGATTATGCAGTTGTAATCTACTTTGCAGATACGGAACGTGAGGCTCAGACCCGTGTTTCTTTGAAGCAACACGAGACCCGCATTTCTCAAATGCGCTCTCAATGTCCAAACGCGAGGTCTGCATTTTTGTTCTAAAACGCAAGGTTCGAGTTTGGCTCACGTTTCTCTAGAGCAACACAAGACCCGCGTTCTTCAAACGTGTGTCTCAACTCCCAAGCGCGAGGTTTGTGTTCTTGTTTCAAAACATGAGAGTCGCATCCAATCTGTGCTAGAACATGACTCTCGCATTCCTACTACTCAACGTGAAGTTTGCATTCTGAAGCAGCCTCTGCCAAACACGAGGCTAAGACCCGCGTTCAGCCTCAGATGGCTAGGATCAAATTGATCCAAAAAGTTTTCAACCCTATGGATTCGAGGCTAGTCTTTTGGATACTGATTAGTCTACAATTTTGCATTATAACATTGCATTTTCCTACCGACTTATGAATAAAATATTATTTCTAATTGTGTTTTGGCCTACTTTACAGATAAATCAATAGTCTAGGGGTAAATAAGTAATAAGATCTTAATTAAACTCATTTTTGGGTAATTAAATCCGGATTTCTTAGAGGCCAAGTTAGAGAGTTTCTAGAAGATACATTGAATTTAAACATTGGCGGGTGTCTGAGAAGAATCTGGATAGTAATAACCGAATCTGAGCATATCTGGCGCATTTTCGTGGCAATATGTTGGGCCCACACGTCGATTTTCGACGCGTGGCCTCGTTTCGCCTTCCAAAATCTTTTTGCCTATAAATACTGCAGGGTTTGGCTGAAACAGAAGCAGATGGAGAATAGGCTAGATTTTTTATCTTTAAGTGTAGGTGTTTTTCTTTTCTTTTCTTTTGTATTTTCATTTCATTTTTAGATCATGTATTAGGGCTGAGAGATTCAGAGAGAGAAAGAGAGATTGATGTAATAGATGGTGACAATCTATGTAAAGGTGTCTCCTTTCTTCTCTATTGTAATCTTCTCCATCTTCTACATGATGCTTAGCTAATTTTTCTTCTCATGGCAATCTAACTACTAACCACTAACCATCTAACTACTTACTTGATAATCCACATGAATCTAATAGCCTCTTCAAGGCCTTGCTCTTGCAAGAGCCATTGATGGCTCATGATGATGGATTCTAACATTCTAACATTTCTAATATCTAACCCACTAACTTGCTAACTTGTAATGTCTTTTTATTTTATGCTCACTCCTAATGGGTTTTGATGATTTAATAGTAGCTTGTAACTTGTTGTGTGGTATGGATGTGTTATTTGAATGTAGAAGAACAATCTTATGTGCCATGATTTGTATCGTCTCTTGAAGCCAAGGATTAGTGATGGTCAAGGATCCATGTGAGGTAACTATCACTAAGAGGTTAGCATGGTTAGTAGAGCAATTAGTAGTTAGTAGCCATGACTTTTCTTTTATCTTATTTTAAAATAAATTTCAAAACCCTTTTATCATGTTCCCAATGTTGTTCTCACCAACTTCCTAGTTCATCTTTGTTTCATCTTCTTTTATTTTCAAAATAATTTCGCTTTTATTTTCAGTTCGCCGATTTCATCGGCTTCTACCCTATCACTTTAAGTTTTCATTTCTTTTCCTTTTCCTCATTGTTTAACAAAGAAGAACTTGTTAACAACTAAGAACATAAACTGTTAATGCTTCTATCGCCTCCCGTCCCTGTGGATTTGACCCGATGAGCCAATGCTATAACGGATGTATCGAGGGAACATTAGCACATATATAATTTCACTTATTTTACAAGAACATACATATTTGAGTGCTTGTTTTCCCCCGATCAGATACCCCTGCAATGGATCTGAGGGACTACCTGACAAAGAAAGGGGTGTCCTCAAATCACTTCCCTATGCTATTATGAAGGGCTCATCATGGCAGTACTCTCTAAATTCAACTGCAATCCTTATACGAGCAAGTCGTTGGTATTTAATCGGCTGTCAGCTGGCCCAATCTCTAACTCAGCCTAGAGACGCCGCTCCTACAAGAAGAAGTTATTCTCTGACATGGAGTACCCTGAGGTGACTTCAAATATGGTAGGTCCGTGTACTACATCAAGCAAGTCCAAAGGGAAGCAAATAGTCATTTGCTCTGGCTAGTCTGATGATGAACCTTCTTCTAGTTTGAAGGAAATACTGAGCGAATTAAAAGAAGTGTACCAACATACTCTCATTTAGACTGGCACAGTTGACCCGGTGAACTAAAGTGCCCTAATCAGGGTACTGACGTGAACGAGGCACACCCCACCGTCGCGAAATCACAAGCCTCTAACTCTTCTATAGAGAAAGAAGCCTTCACATACATGTCGGGCACTACCAAAGAAGTGGCCAAGAGATTCGAAGAGCAGGCCCAAGTTCAGAGGGAACAGTTTGGTATGGTTTAAGCTTAGCAAGAATCTATCAACACCCTTAAGCAGATGCTAGCGCAACTGCTTAAGAAGAAGAAGAAAACCAAGGGAAAAAAGGAGGGAAAGCTGTCCTTCCGAGGACACTGAGAGTAAAAAGCACTCAAACTCTGAGTCCCCCAAACCATCATCTAAAGAGAAGGATAGTTTAGAAAGTGGATCTCATCACTCCAGGAGGATGAGCAATCTAGAGCAACGCCTCAAATCCCTTGCGCGTCGAGGTGACCTTCAAGATGTGGAGGTGGTCCGACCATACCCAGCGGAATGGGACACAGCTCCCTACTATCCAAAATTTAAGGGATTGCCCTACATACTTTCGACGATATAGGGTCATCGAACCAACACATATACTACTTTAAATCTCAAACTAGGAACGTAGTATTAAACGATGCTATCATGACTCGTTTATTCATTGGCACTCTCAAGGGGGTTATCTTTGAGTGGTTCATGAAGCTGCATGCTGGCTCAATCAAAACTTGGGCTGATTTGGAAAAGGTATTTCTAACTTGCTTCTTTGAAGACGATACAGAGGTAGCAATGCCGACTCTTCTTGCAAAGTAGAAGAAAGGAGAGTCTATCATGGTTTTTGTGAAGAGATTCCAGAGTATGGCACTCCATTGTCCAAGTGGCATGTCCCAATCCACATTGGTGGAAATATGCCGCCACAACCTTCAGACTCACTCCTCGCCCAAATAGGTGTGGCAGAATGTCGCTCTTGGAAGCAGCTGGTGCAACAAGGCGAGCAGGCAGAAGAATAGTAACCTTGATCAAGGCTGAAGAGATATATAGCAAATCAAGACCCGACAAATCGATGCGATGCAATTTAGAGCATCTTCTCAGCTAAAAAGATGAGATACTCTAACAATGGAGGTCAAATCACCTTCGAAACCCCAACAACCAGAGGGGGTGAAGTTCCCGACCAAGCACGTGCTAGTAAAGCATATTCTTGAAGGATGAGCATGTGATCTCTCTTTTCAAGTTACTCCAGAAGAGTAACAAAATCAAATTGCCAGAGGTCAGACGCCCTGACAAAGTCAGAAAGATTGAAGATCCCAACTACTATTTATATCACAGAATGTTGGGGCATCCTACGAAGAGATGCTACATCTTCAAGGATGTTCTTCAAGCTCTAATCGAAATAGATGTCCTCAAACTTCATCTAGAGCAAAAGAAGGTGATGGCTAACATGACATCCCTTCGTTTTGCCAAGAACTCCTGTCAGTACTAACCGGAGTGGTTCCCATCCCGAAAGAGAAACTGAGGGTGATCAATATTGATTCCCACAACAAAAAAAAGAAAGACCTTGTCCCTATCCCTCTCCTTGAGGAGAGATAATGTGGGTTCACTTTGACATCATCGAAAGTTAACAATGAACAACTGTTACATATAGTAAATCCAAAGACAAGGCTAAACCGTCCTCCAGCAATGTGGTAGGTATCTCTACCAGAAAAACTCAGAAAGATGTTGCTTCTTTCACTAGTCAGGAGAATTGGAGTCTACCTTGGCTGCTGAGATAGGTACTCCTTCCATGTCGAAGACCCGATTCGACAAGTAGTACTTAAAACTGTATGATCAGCTGGTAGCAAGCTCCTCCCAGATGATTGCAGAGTGAAAGCAGTGAGAATTACTGTCTAACTTTGGGCTAACGGGTTGTATTCGCGAGGAGGCATGCGATAGAAGTTTTTTGATTAATTGTTAAATAACAAAGAATGGTGTTGGTGTTTTTCTTTTTGTTTTTTTATTGGAAAAGAGAATGGAGATAAGGAAATGATTAAAAGAAAAATTGAAAACTTAGAGAAGGTTTTGGAAAAGGTGATTTTAAAAAGTGTTGAAAATTGTTTGGTTGTTTTTAATATAGGAAAAAGATCTAAGCTCACTATCTTACTACTCAACGATGTGTTCTTCTCTTGAAATTCTTAATGCCTCAACTTGATCATAGAAAAAAACTTAAGTTTTAGTTTTGAAGCCTTAAGCAAAGCAAATAAGATTGTTAGGAAAAGTTTAACTCTTTTTCTTAAGTAATCCTCTTGAACTGAATGTTAAATCATCAAGTATTCTTTCAAGTATGAAATAAAAATAAGTTCAAGTGATATTTTAAAAGAAATAAAAGTTTAGAAATCCAAACCTATCCTCATGTACCTTCAAGAACACTTTCAAAGAAGAAAGGATTAGTTTAAGGCATACATATGATTCTTTGGATTCTTTACATCAAAACTATTCAAAAAAAGAGGGATCGAAGAGAGAATGATAGTGAGCCTAGAAATAAGTTTAGCTACTCATGAATAATGTAAAACAAGACATGTAAATAAAACAAGACATACCCGTAAATTGGAGAAGAAGAGAAGCTTTGAACCTTTATTGATGTAACTTCAATTTCAGATTACAATCATTCTTTTCCTTTCCCTTACTTGTATCTGACTGAATTATAAATAAAGAAACAGAGCTACAACTTCCCAATCTATCTAACAAAGAACCTAAACCCTAAAAATAAAGAGAAAATTTAAACTAATTTTTGGACCTTTTTTCTCTGAAAATGTGCTATTTATAGGAAAAACCAAACGGGGGAGAGCGTATGAAGATAGGAGGAGCAAACGCTCCCCCAACAAACCTAACCAAGCCGCAAAAATGCGCCTTCCATGATGTGGCCAAGTGGCCACACCTGTTTCGTGGTAAACCCTCATTTGGTGGTACACCTTTATCTCTTACTGGTTTCCCCGTTTCAGCTACTAGATTAGACGAAACTTCCTTTGATCTTTGGCTTTAACCGATTGATTTGGGAAGATTTGTTTTAACCGGTTTTCAACTTCTCTGATTTTCCATAATCTGCCCTGATTTTTTGATTTTGAATTAATTCTGAATTAAAAAAGAATTCTGATGGGCTTTTGGGCTCGTTTCTCTTCCCTTTCTTTTAGCAATGGGCCTGCATTTTATAAAGAAAATAAGACTTATTAATAGGATTTATTAGATAATAAACATAGTAATGTGACAATATATATGCAATATATGTGACCGATTAATTGGAGTCATTTATGCATCATTTTCTACCACCATGCTATGCTTTATCTGAATAAATAGTTGATTTTTACTGCTTTTTTCTTTTTTTCAGGTTCATTGTCTAATGGAAAAGAGGCCCAATAATTGTGATTTTTGGGAATTAAAGAAACATTTAAGAAGCCCACAAGAGAAAAGCCCAAGTCTGAAAAGCTCCAAAACGTATTTTCAGTTTCTACAAATCCAACTGGGGATACGAGATGCAACAGAAAGGCACAAAAATCTGCTAGCGTAGCGGCCAAGAAACGGCCACGGAAACGCGACACTTACCGAGGACCCGCGGCAATCTTTAGGCCGTTACTTCAACATTTGATCCGGAGACTGAAGTGGGATGGCCTCCTCTCATGAAGACTATAAATAGACCCCTAGGGCCTCTGTAATCAGAGAGGAGAAAATAGCATTATTTTTATAGGAAAATTGTTAGGGTTTCTCTAGGTTTTCTTTTTAGTCTCTTATGTAATTTCTTCTTCTCCTTCTAGAATCCAGAAAAGAGAGAGTGAGAGTGAGCAATCTTTGTAATTGGAGACGGTGACAACGCGATACAAGGATCGAGCTTTCAATCTTCATCTTCTCTTGTTCTGGTGCATTGTTTTTCTTTTAAGCTTTTACATTCTTTTATTTCACTTCTACAATGAATTGTTTTTTGTTCTTTATTTCTATGTCTAGCTAATTCATTAACATGACTAACTAACTTTTAATTTTACTAACTACTAACTCTTGGGTGATTGTTGACTTATATGATTCTTGGGATACTTTCTTCTTTCAAGTCTTGCAAATTACAAGTCTATATCACTCCAATGAAGATGAGTTGCTTTTTATTCTTTACAAATGCTAAGTTTTCCCTCCATATGACTCATGTGAGCCTCACTTAGAGCCTTGTCTTTAGAACAAGTGCCGTGATGGAACATGAAGATGGAGCACTTCACTATGCCAATGACTACATTACAAGTTCTTATTTCATGCTCGCTTTATTATAGCTTTGATGGACTAATGAATCTTGTATGTTTCTTAGCATCGTTAAAAGTGACTATCCTTATTCCACTAATGAAAATCTATTTAGGGAGCCAATGATTCAAGGAGGCAACTAGCCTAGATGAGAAAAACCTCCGACATGGGACAACACAAGGACTTGGTAAAGCAGGACATACCATTGCTGATGAATCAATATGAGGCATGCATCACCCAACGAGAGTAGTAAGTTAGTAAATTATAATGTTAGTTAGTCATGGTTTCTCTTTATATTATTCTTAAAAATCTCTCTTTTGGAAACTTCTTTTTCAAATCTCTCCGTTTTCCTTCCATCTTTATTCTCATTTCTTATTTTATTTTACAAAACACCCAAAGATTTTCCACTCACCTTTCACATCGTTTTATTTCCATTTCTTAAAACAAAGAAGAACCTTTGTTTTTCTTCACAAAGATTTCAATACAAACCTTGAATGCTTCTATCGCTAACCCTCCTTGCGGATACGACCTGTCCTAGCTTATGCTACGAATGGTGATTCAGAAGGAGCAAAGTAAACCTGCATAAACATTCGATGTTCTTGATCATCAGTACACGGCAACCAACGGTTTACTCTAAACCTCTTTTCAATACAACTAATCCTTCCGAACAAATTTTTGGCGCCGTTGCCGGGGAGGGTAACGGTTATTATTGAACTTTTGGAACTAAAACGAGTTTTTCTTCTCTGTTGCAGGTTACTGGTCAGGAAAAGCAGGAAAGAAGATTGCAGTAACATATAAATGGTCTTGGGCCTCTGTTCTAGAAAGCAGAGACCAAGCACCCTCTGGATTGTCGCGTTTCCTCGGCTCTGGTCGCAGATCCGCATCAAAAAGGAGTTCACTACTGACTGGCTTTTTTGTAGGGCTGCTTGTTTTACAAAATTAGAGTTTTCTGCAAACTTTATTTCTTGTATGCCATCACCAGGAGCCTGCTAATAAATCAACAATAAAACACTTATTGAAAAGTTTAAAAATTGATTAGACGTTTGCATTTTAGGCACGTTTCTTTTCAATTCATTTACTTTACTGTTGAAGAGTGCTGGAGTAAGGTACGTACGCATTGCATTCAGAATAGGACTCATCTCTTGGTTGATTTGTATCGCTTTAAGCGAATCTTGTTTATCTTGTACACTTGCACAAAATTGATTTTAAGGGCAATACCCAATAATAAGATAAGGTGGGGATTGAATCACCCTTCCTTGGCCCAAAAATCAGATTCCAAGCACTCACAATCCCAAGCGTTTTAATAAAATTTGATAGACGTTGGCCCCTAGGGACATCCGGACTCGTTAAGAGATCAGCTGAGGTTGGAAATTATTTTTGATTCACACTCTAGTCAAATCAGTGACTAAGGTTAGGGATTGAGGGTGAAACCTCGAAGGCTGGTGGTTTGGCTTAATTAGGCCCGTCGCTTCTGCGCGGATACCTCCCACCAATCTTGCCCCCACCTGGCTGCTTAGCTGTGGTCTGACTCGACCAATAACCTTCTTCGGCTCATCGAACAGTTAGGAGTCGTCTAGGTCCAGATATCCTAGATAGCTTGTGATTGTTTTTCCTTTTTCTTGTTTGTTGTTTTCTTTTTTTGCTTGATTGCTTAGTGAACGTTGTCTGTGATTGTGCATGCAAGAGTGGTATCGGGACCCAATTTCAGCAAGACATGTTAGGACTTCTACACTTGCACAAACACCACCTCGTGACACAAGTCCAGTCATGGCCAACAACATTTCTCTCCAAGACAAGTTCTATCCCATTCGTACTTCACTTCCGTCATGCATTCTTTTACCCGAAGCAACTGGGAACAATTTTGAGCTAAAACCACAATTCATAAATACACTCCCAAGATTTCATAGCCTAGAATTCGAGGACGCATATTTCTTCATTCGTGAGTTTAAAAAAGTGTGCTTGATGATGAGAATTTCCCAACTAGGGGAAGATGCTGTTAATGGTTCATTCCCTTCGCACTTAAGGACTTAGCCAAGAAGTGGCTATACAATCTGCCTGCCAGTTCTATCTCAACATGGGATGAATTTGTCAAAGTCTTTCTTAAGAAATTCTATCCCATTCACAAAACGGCCGTCATCAGAAAAAACACAATGCAGTTCAAACAGGAATCAAGTGAACCATTCTGGAAGTATTTTGAACGGTTTAAAGATTTACTAGCCCAATGCCCTCATCACGGCATAGAGAAGTAGCGACAGTGCAAAATTCTCTATGACGGACTAGATTATCAAACTAAGACCCTCCTCGAAACTATGTGTCAAGGGAAATTTTTAAAGAAAGATGAGAACCAGGGTTGGGATTTTTTTGAAGCTTTAGCAGAAAAAATCATTTAGTGGGAATCTTGCCCTGAGAAAACCAATCCCACCACTTTCAGAGCTGGTATGCATTCGATTGAATCCTCTATAGCTGCCGAGGCAAAGATAACTCAATTGATGAAACAGCTAGAACTGCTTGAGGCGAGGGAACCAAATTCTGTGAATCAAGTTAGCCCACCACCTGTGATCAACCCGGGTTGTACCTACTGCCGTGCTCTTAACCACCTGTTTGAGGAGTGTCCCGTCTACCAAGCCCAAATGTACCCTGAGAATATGAATGCAGCATACACCAGACCTAATTACAATCCATACTCCAAAACATACAATCCGGGATGGAGGAACCATCCAAACTTTTCTTGGAGTCAGTCTGGTCATGAGCAACTAAGACCATCATTTTCACACCAATACCCTGCTCAGTCTTATCGACCGAGTTTCCAACAGAGCCCACCAAATTTTCAAACAAGCTTCCAACACAACTTCCAGCCCGCATATCAGTAACAACAAACACAAATCATCCTAATAAAAAATGTCAGATTTGAAAAGAATGATTGAAACCTTATCTAAAACCCAGGCCTCAATGATGAACACCCACAACCAGGCCATCAATAGGTTAGAAGTTCAGATAGGTCAACTGGCTAGTTCATTGAATGAAAGACAAAAAGGAACATTATCGAGCCAAACAGTGCCCAATCCTAAGAACCCCTTCCCTATTCATGAAGCCGAAGACATATGTCCTAGTCAGTGTAACAGTGTTCATATTTTGAGATCTGGAAAGCAGATAGACAATCAGGTTTCCAGTCATCCTGTTCCAAATAAATCAGTGTCAACATCTCCTGTTCCAGTACCATCAACTAAAAATGATCCATCTTCAACTTTACAACCTTTAACCTCCAAATCGAATAAAGACAAAGCAGATGAGCAACCATACAAACCTATTGTACCATTTCCTAATAGGCTAGCAAACCAAAAGACTAATGCTCAAATGGAGAAAATTAGAGAAATGTTCAATCAGGTCCAGATCAATGTACCCCTTCTTGATGTCATACAACAAGTTCCCTCTTATGCCAAATTCTTGAAAGATATGTGCACTAAGAAAGGAAAACTAATGTCCCAAAGAAGGTCTTCCTTGCTTCTAATATAAGTGAGTTGCTAACTGGGCTAATTCCCGTGAAATATAAAGACCCAAGGAGTCTAACTATTTCTTGTATTATAGGACAGACCATGATAAATCGGGCATTACTGGATCTAGGAGCCAGCATCAATCTTCTTCCTTGCTCCATGTATCAGCAACTCGGGTTAGGCGACCTTCGTCTGACCAGGGTTACTATACAACTGGCTGATCGATCTGTAAAAATTCCAAAGGGGGAGATTACAGATGTTCTCATTCGGGTTGGGGAATTCATTTACCCTGTGGATTTCATTGTTCCAGAAATGCAACCAGTACATAATCCAAAGCTCAGAACCTGTCATTCTAGGACGACCTTTCCTAGCCACTGCAAACGCAATCATAAACTGTAGGAATGGATCAATGTGTCTAACTTTGGAGATATGACAAAAGAGACAAATGTTTTTCACCTAGGAAAACAACCTCGAGATTTGGAAAATGAGTCATTTGAAGTGACTTGATCGAAGGATTAGCAAGTGAACATGAAATGGAGATTGAATACAAATCTGATAGAGAATTTGAGTTGGAGTCTGATGACTTCAACCTTGATCAAATAATTGAATCCACAGTGGAGTGGGCAACAGATGCAGCCCCTATCCTTCCCTGACACAAGGAACAACCATTGACAGATCAAGTCCCCTCTTCTGAGCTTAGGGTTCTTCCTAGTCATCTCAAGTATCAATACTTAGGTGAAAAGGAAGCATTTCTTGTGATAATTGTGTCCCATCTGACGGAACAATAGGAAGAGGATCTTCTTGTAGTATTAAGGGAAAATCGAGAAGCCATTGGTTGGACCATGGCTGATATAAAGGGAATCAGTCCATCCATTGTGCAACACCGGATTCATTTGATGGAAGATGCAAAACCTAAACGTGACCCACAACGTAGACTCAACCCGATCATGCAAGAGGCTGTTTGAGCTGAAATTTTGATGCTACTAGACAATGGGATCATTTATCCCATATCTGATAGCCAGTGGGTTAGTCCAGTCCACGCTGTGCCAAAGAAAGCGGGGTTACCGTGGTAGAAAACGATAAGAAAGAATTAGTACAAACTCGTCTTCCAACAAAGATTCAAGTCTGTATTGATTACCGAAAATTAAACGCTGCCACGTGTAAAGACCACTTTCCCCTTCCGTTCATCGATCAAATGCTCGAAAGACTAGCTGGACATGAGTATTACTTCTTCCTGGATGGATATTCAGGATACAATCAAATCCCTATTGCTCCTGAGGATCAAGACAAGACTACCTTCACCTGTCCCTTTGAAACATTTGCATACCGAAGAATGTCCTTCGGCCTATGCAACGCTTCGCAACGTTTCAACGTTGCATGCTTAGTCTTTTTTCCGACATGGTGGAGAAATTTTTAGAGATTTTCATGGATGATTTTTCCATTTATGGTGATTCCTTTGAACAATGCTTGCACCATCTTAAGTTAGTTTTACAACAATGCATGGAGAAAAACTTGGCACTCAATTGGGAGAAGTGTCACTTTATGGTCAAGTAAGGAATTGTCCTAGGGCATGAAGTTTCACACAAAGGAATCGAGATAGATAGATCGAAAGTGGACGTTATAACAAAGCTCCCTGAGCCGAAATGCTTAAAAGACATTAGATCATTTTTAGGACATGCTGGCTTCTATAGAAGATTTATTCAGGGGTTTTAGCAAATTGCTAGACCTTTGACGAATCTCTTAGGAAAAGATGTACCCTTCAATTTTGATAAAGAATGTCTACAAGCTTGGGATGAGCTAAAACACAGACTTGTTTTAGCACGAATAATCTCTGCGCCTGATTGGACTAGGCCGTTTAAAATCATGTGTGATGCCTCCGATTATGCCATAGGCGCTGTTCTCGGACAACGTACTGATAACAGGCAACATGTGATTTACTATACTAGTAGGACGCTTAACGAGGCCCAACTAAAATACACGACAACTGAAAAGGAATTTTTAGCAGTTGTGTTTGCGTTGGAAAATTTCGCCAATACCTACTAGGATCCAAGACAACGATCTTCACTGATCACTCCGCCCTTAGATACTTAATGCAAAAGAAGGATGTAAAGGCTAGACTGATTCGATGGATACTTCTTTTGCAAGAATTTGATTTGGAAATTAAAGACAAAAAGGGCGTTGAAAATGTGGTGGCAGATCACCTTTTAAGAATTTCTAATGCACTAATTGAGACTTTACCTATCAATGAAGACTTTCCTGACGAACACATCTTTACGATGTGTAAAGAGCCCTGGTATGCTGATATAGCAAACTACTTTGCAACCGGGCAAACACCTTCACATTGGTTAGGTCAGGATAAGTATCGCTTTATGAAACAAGTACGATTTTTCTTTTAGGATGAACTGTATTTATTCAAATATTGTCCTGACCAGATAATTAGAAGGTGTCTTTCTGAGGACGAACATCATAGCGTGTTGACATTTTGTCACGAGCTTGCTTGTGGTGGACACTTTGGTCCACATAAGACTGCTGAGAAAGTCCTTAAGAGTGGGTTCTATTGGCCCACTCTCTTTAAGGACACTTATACTTTCTGCAAGCTCTGTGCCAGATGTCAAATGACGGGTCGGATCACACATAAAGACATGTGCCCCTTACACAGATCCTTGAGGTAGAAATTTTCGATTTGTGGGGCATCGATTTCATGGGACCCTTTCCTCTGTCTTATGACAACCAATACATTTTGGTGGCCGTAGATTACATTTCTAAGTGGGCTGAAGCTATTCCTACGAGGACAAATGATAACCAAGTTGTCATCAAGTTCTTATGGGAAAACATCATTTCCCGCTTTGGAGCCCCACGTGCGATAATTAGTGATAACGGGAGTCATTTCTGCAATAGGGCTTTTGAAGCCCTAATGCGGAGTACTTCATCTCTCATAAATTATCCACGGCCTATCATCCTCAGACGAACGGGCAAGTGGAGGTCACCAACAGACAAATTAAACTGATATTGGAGAAAACTGTTGGACAAAATCGTAAGGATTGGTCCATCAAACTGATTGATGCCCTGTGGGCATATATCGGACCGCCTAGAAGACTGTCCTCAGTATTTCTCCATATTGAGTTGTATTTGAAAAACCCTGCCATCTGCCTGTGGAGTTGAGCACCTTGCTATATGGGCACTAAAACAACTGAATTTGGACTTAGACAAAGCCGGTGATTTGAGAAAGCTGCAGATATCTGATTTAGACGAACTACGAAATGATGCATACGATAACGCTCGGATATCTAAACACAGAGCTAAGATTTTTCATGATAAGTCAATTCATAGGAAAAATTTTGTCTCGGGACAAAAAGTTCTGTTGTACAACACTAGACTCCACCTTTTTCCTGGTAAACTAAAAACCAGGTGGTTAGGCCCCTACATTGTCCAGAACGTCTCTCCTCATGGTGCCATTGAAATTTTCGATCCCAAAGATGGCAACACTTTCAAAGTGAATGGTCAACGCCTAAAGCCATTTTTTACCACGGAGTCTGAGTCACACAATGTTATTCAACTGGGTCTGTGTAACCCAGTCTATATGTGACCACGTAATTCCATACCATTCCCTGATGTCTCCTGAAAATCATTTTGGAACCTCCTTTGTAAATAAAAGAATAAAAAAAAGAATAAATAAGTGGGACTTAGGTGCTAAATATCGCCTAGGGTTTTCATCTTTCCCTCCACTCCCTTTTCTTTCTAAATAACCTAGGGTTATAAATTCCTAGTTTCCATTTGGGCAATTGGGGATTTCGTCCTTCTCAGCTTCCTATAAATATCCCTCCTCCCGTGTTCTCCTCAATACCCTACTTCCAATCTCAGATCTGCAACACAAACATCCAGCGCCGCCCTCCAAATTTTTCTGCGCCCCTCTCTCCACTATCTGGCCGTGTTTCCACGGCATCTACCGCGCTTCCGCGGCCATACTGAAGAAGCCAGGCCGCCGCCAAATTTCCCTGCAGACGCGGCCATCTGAAGATCTCCGATCTACCATCTATACCTCTGCTACCATCACAGATTGCTCTCTGCAATCTCGTTTGAGTTTTCCCCCACGTAGTCCGGGGAGGTTTGCGTATCCCTTCTCATTGCTTCCTATTATTCCTCATGGCACCATCTATTTTCGCTGAAAAAGATTTTGCTAGAATACATATCGATGTGAATGATTATGGGCATATATTTTTAGATCGTATTCGTGCGTGGGATTGGTAATGAAATCTATACTAATCATGATAAATACTTTGATCTGGATCTTGAGGTTAACTGGATAATAATGAAGAAAGATTGATAGTTAAAGATTGAATATCGATTGATATTGTGATTCTGATATTACTGAAAATTAATCAAGGAAATTGATCATTATATTCTGAGTAATTATTCGAGGATATCTTATTGGATTATCGACACATGATCATGACTGTTTTACTTTGACATTTAGATTACATGTCACTGACATTACTTGCACTATTTTACATGCATCTGGTATCACTTGCACAAATATATATTTGTCACTTGATATTGTCATTGTCTACATCGTCCCGTGATTTTGATACACATTTTGTTCACTATCTAATGCTGATATTCTTGGTACCGATTCATGATCCTATAACACTGAGTAACACACTATTTTGCATTTGCATTCATTAATAAAATTAATCAAGCCGGGCTTACTAGGGAAGACTGTAGCAAGAAAAATCTAGGGAGGTGTGCTTGGAAGGGTGACCCCTTGTGGGTTTGGATGCCACACATGATCTTATTATTTATGCGCGCTCTTGTTATTACATGTTACATGATGCCTGAGTACAGTGAACTGTTTCTCCCTACTATCAGGATCCACTAACGCATCACTTGTTTGATATGCAGTTGTCCTGAGGGATGGGGCATAAGATAATTGCATTAGTTAGAGTAATAAAATATGCTAGACATATACACTTGCATCATATCCTACGTTATCTTCAGTGATCTATTACCTGAGATATATTTTCAAGATACTGACACTTTAGACTCATGTGACATGCATTATCTTGACTATATGACATTCCTTGGCATACCATGTTAATTTATCTTGTGATCTCGAGTTCTTGTGATCTTGTAATTATGTTACATGACAATTACTTGTTCAGGACATTTCATGTTCATTATATACATGTCACACTATGTATGCACAGTCTCCTTGTACATGATTTATCGTCTCGATTATTCCTGTTATTATTATTACCTTCAGTTCTCAATACTGTCAAACATATTGTGCTTAGGTCCTACTTTTTGTTATTATATTTTCATATTCTCTCTTTTATCATTCTTTTTCCTTCGTGTACTCTTACTAGTCTGCTTCTGACGGACCTTTATTATATTTTTCAGTATTTAGATCTGAAAGTCGGTATAGAGAGTTGTTCATAGATCATATTCAGGTTCCGTGATTGGTCGCTAATGTTGCACATTTAGTATCATATTTTCATACTTATTATAGAATAAAATCTGTATTGTCCTAATTAAATGTTTAATTTATTTGCAGGCCCATTCCTTAAGGAGATGAAGAGAAATGAGCCCAAAAGCCCACCAAAATTCTGAATTAAATCAGAATTAATTCTAGCTCAGTGAATCAGGGCAAAATCAGAGAGGTTGAAAACTGGTTGAGAAGAATCCTCCCAGAATCGATCGGTTGAAGCAAAGATCAAAGGCCATTTCGTCAAAATCTCAGACTTAAACTGAAAATCCAGCTGAAGATATATACAAGACGCGAAATCGGGAGCTCCACCAACAAGCTGTGGCCAACTGGCCACAGAAAGGCCGCGAAAACGTGGCCAAACGCGTTTCCGCGGCTCTGTTATGGAGTTAGGGGGAGCGTTTGGTCCCCCTATCTTCATCTTATCCTGTAGGTTGGGTTTTTGCCTATAAAACGGCAGGATTTGCACTGAAAAGGGGACGACCATGCAAAGATAGGATTTAGCCTAGTTTTTACTCTTTGTAGTTTAGGTTTTTCTTTTCTTTTTATGTAATTGTAATTGGTATGTAAGCTTAGGTTAGATGGAGATTCATGTAAGTAAGAGAGAGAGGCTTATGTTGAGAGTGACACCGATGTACCCTCCTCCTTTCTTCCATTGTTTCTGCAAGCAATAAAGGTAAACATTTGTTTATGTTCGTCTCTTTACTTTTGTTTTCTTTTTCTTTCCTCTTTCTACTTTACCTCTATTGGTTTTTGATGAGAATGCAAGTGAATTCTGAAGCATAAGTATAACAAAGTCTTTGTGAGTGCCAACGATACTTCATGAAGATGTTCTCCTCCTCAAGATCCGTATCACTTCATTCTTGCCCGGCTTGATGATATAATGCGAACGGGGACTGAGCTCGATCCTATGACTTATGCGTTGAACGCCTCCGAAGCAAGGTAGAACATGCAAGGGTTCCAGGTAAGTCATCAACCAAACTAGGTAAGTATTTCTTCAATCTTCTTTTTTTTTTTATTTCTTTAGTATAGATCACCACATCTTCCAAATCTTTCTTTCCCATTTCTTTGTAAATAGTCATTCTCCATTCTTCTCCACCTTCTCATTCTACCGTTTTCTTTCTAACTTTAACATAACTCTTTTTCATTTTTATTTCTTAAAAACAAAGAAGAACTTTCGTTTTGTCTTCATAAAGATTTCAATAAAGAACCTTGAACGCTTCTATCGCTAACCCTCCTTGTGGATCACGACCCGCATAGCCACTTGCTATCGCGGTAAGAATTGAGCACTTGCACATCTCTATGTCGAAGATCTAAAGTTTTGAATTTTATGTGCAGGTAAAGCTTCAATCAAATTTTGGCGCCGTTACCGGGGAGGGTAACGGTTTTGATTGAAATCTGATTTTTATTGAATTTTTAGAACTAAAATGAATTTTCTTCTCTGTTGCAGGTTATAGGGCAAGCAAAGCAGAAAAAAAGGATTGTAGAAACATATAAGTGGTCTTGGGCCTCTGTTCCAGAAAACAGAGACCAAATACCCTCTGAATTGTCGCGTTTGCTCAGTTTTAGCCGCGTTTCCGCGGCAAGGAAGAGTTCACTACTAATTGGGTTTTTTTGCAGGGCTGCTTGCTTTGCAAAATTCTAGTTTTCTGCAACTTTATTTCTTATATGCCATCACCAAAAGCCTGCTAATAAATCAACAGTAAAACGTTTATTGAAAAAGTTAAAAAAATTGATTAGACGTTTGCATTTTAGGCACGTGTCTTTTCAATTCATTTTCTTTACTGTTGAAGAGTGCTGGAGCAAGGTACGTTCGCATTGCATTTAGAATAGGACTCATCTCTTGGTTGATTTACATCGCTTTGAGTGAATCTTATTTGCATATCTTGTACACTTGCACAAACTGATCTTAAGGGCACCACCCCATAACAAGAAAAGGTGGGGATTTAATCACCCTTCCTTGGCCCAAAAATCAGATTCCAAGCACTCACTAACCCGAGCCTAACTAAAAATGAGTAGACGTTGGCCCTAGGGACATCTCGGACTCAATTAGGAGATTATCCTAAGGGGGAAAGGTGTTGGAATTTGTCTCCTGCCAAATCAGTGTCTAGGAAGGGGATTAAGGGCTGAAAGCCCGAAGATTGGTAGTTATTTAATTAAGGAACGTCTTTGACGGAAAACCTCCCACCAATCTTGCCCTGACCTGGCTGATTAATTTGTGGTCAAAGTCTGCATTAGACCTCCCGTGGACAGTCTAATCAGTTAGGAGTCGTCTAGGTCATAGGTCTACCCTAACTTAGTTTAGAATTTTTTCTTATTTGTTTGCTTATTGTTTGTTTTTTCTTTCTTTTTATTTGTATTCTATTGTGTGATATGGCTTATAATAACAATTTTTTCAACTTTAATAGTAATCCATATTACACACCGACTTCTTTTTCGGATATTACCAACCCGGCATATCATAACTTTAACCAACCTAGTGTGCCGGATTGGTCTTATCCGAATAAATATAACCCATGTCCCCAATCTTATAATCATAATTTCCATGATAATTTTAACTCTTCACAGAGTCAATGGGGATTCACCTCCCCTGAGTCTAATTTTCAACCAATTTGTTCCCCTTATCCACCTAGTCCACAATATTCCCAAGAATTATACTCAGTTCCACCAGTCCAAAATAGGAAACTATCAATTTTGGAAATGAGTATGCGTGAGTCCAAACAAAAATCCCAAAATCTGATGGACTCACAATTTCACCACCAATTCCTAGATAACACTTCATCTTTTCATCAAAACAATGAACCCATCAACTATGAAAAGATGCTTGAAGCCATGACTCAGGCTCAAAACGCTCGTAATTGTGACATAGATATGATGGTCGAATCTCTACGTTCCCACCGTTTGACCAGTTCTGATGTCGCTAACCATTCTGTTAGAGCCGAAGAGTCATGTTGTTTTGGAAATCAAAGTTCCATTTCAGAACAATCATTTCAACTTGCCCAAACTCGAAACATTGAAAATGACATGGACAGTTTGGCAAGTTATCCTTTTCCTGAAATTGAACTTGAAAATGAATTTGATCATGAACCTCAACTTAGTGATTCAATTCTACTTCCTGATTCAATTATGACTCCGGTGTCTTCACCTGATTTCAATCTTTTCCCCGAGTCAACATTGGATCCTGTGCCATTCATCATGAAATTGAATCACCCATCTTTGAGGATCATATTGAACTTGACCAATTCTACACTTTTGAAAATCCTATTGACAAATTGACAAGTTCTCAATTTTATGACATTGAACTCAATGAGAAATGTGACCTAGATTCTCAAATCTGTGATCCAGTTCAAACTTCCAAATCAATATTAACTCCTGTTTTGTTACCCGACTTGAGTAATATTTTAGAGTCAGTTTTGATTCCCATGCCTATCATTCTTGAACTTGAATTACCAATATTAAGTCACATTCCATTGTTGGAAAATAAATGTGGACTTGAGTTTCAACTTCTTGACTTGGACCCACTTCCTGAACCAATTTTGACTCCTGAACCTTTACTTGACTTAAGTCACCTTCCTGAGTCGGTGTTAGTTCCTGTACTTCCTGAGTCCAAGTCAATCATTCTATCTTTTCACACTCCATTCTGGGACGAGGTGGTTGACAAATTTGACTCCGAAATTAGTTATGAAATTTGGAAATTAGATGGGGTTAAATTTTTAATAAAATCCTTCATGGATACATCATTTTAATGGGTTATATTAAAGAGATTTTTGGTGGGTTTCTCCGAACCCAACGAAAAGTCGAATGGGCCGCATTTCGTGGACCAATCAGACCACCACCGGAACCACCACCTTAAGATAACATTTTCCTTCCCTTTCTTCTTTTTCATGCATCTATGCATTAATTCATACATTGAGGACAATGCATGAGATAGGTGTGGGGGAGGGTCCTAACATAACTTAGGTTTTTCTTTTTATTAAAAAAAATTAACATTTTCTTTACTTTTAAAAACTTTTTGAAAAATAGAAACAATATTTTGACATATTTTTTGTAAGAAATTAAGTTAATTTTAAGGAATAGGAAAAATTCAAATTATAATTTCTTATACTTGGTCAAAAAAAGATTATTTGTTTGATTTTTAGGGTTAGGAAGAAAATTTGTCAAAGTAATTTAGTCTTAATCTTTACCTTGATGAAATATGCACACTTCATACACTTACACATTTTGGGTTCAAAAACAAAGATTCTTATGCCTTATATATAAAAAGAAAAAAAAGATAAAAAATATGAACGAATCTAATTATTGATTAGCTAGGTACTTTGGCCTAAGCAAGCCTTAGTATTTATGCGAAAGATGATTAGATAAGTTTGAAAAGAAAAATATATATATAAAAATCCTCTGATTAAGCTGAGTATTTGTGCATAATAAAGCAAAAGTATTCACGCCTAAAAGAGGTTCATATAATAAAATCCTTAGTTTTGTGGCCTTGTTTGCTCGAGTCCTTAAGTCCTTGGGGTGTTTTCTCACCCGGTGCCCTAAGACCGTTTGGTTTGGGAGTCATCGATTAAAGGCTCGTTACATGGGCAGATTAGAAAGCCTAATAGAACTAAGAATAATATCACAAAAAAAATAATATATATATATATAAATAAGGCATAAGAGTTTGAGTTACTGAACCCTTAGTCAAAATTTTCACAATCACAAGGTGCATATGACTCAGGGTAAAGTAATAGACTCGATGAAAAGTACAATTTGACTCCTTACTTTGATTGATAACAAATTTTTGAATAGAGACTAAGTTTAGGAATGAAAAATTCAGTTTTCCTATAACTTATAGATTACTTAAATCTTACAATTATATTTCAAATATTTTTCTCTTTCAAAATGCTTTTCAAAAATACTAACTCTTTGTTTCTCTTTCTTTATGGATTTTGTGGGTATAATCCTCTGAAAACCCTCACGAGACAAAACTCGTCCTCTAGGGGAAACCTAGAGGTTTAACGGCTTGTTGCACATGCTCAGTGCAATCGCGTGACCTGCGAAAGTGATCTAATAATCCTTAGTATAGTTTAATTGTTTTGCTCGAGGACGAGCAAAAGATAGGTATGGGGTGTGATTGGTCGCTAATGTTGCACATTTAGTATCATATTTCCATACTTATTATAGAATAAAATCTGTATTGTCCTAATTAAATGTTTAATTTATTTGCAGGCCTATTCCTTAAGGAGATGAAGAGAAATGAGCCCAAAAGCCCACCAAAATTCTGAATTAAATCAGAATTAATTCGAGCTCAGTGAATCAGGGCAAAATCAGAGAGGTTGAAAACCGGTTGAGAAGAATCCTCCCAGAATCGATCGGTTGAAGCAAAGATCAAAGGCCATTTCGTCAAAATCCCGGACTCAAACTGAAAATCCAGCTGAAGATATATACAAGACGCGAAACCGGGGAGCTCCACTAACAAGATGTGGCCAACTGGCCACAGAAAGGCTGCGGAAACGTGGCCAAAACCGCGTTTCCGTGGCTCTGTTATGGAGTTAGGGGGAGCGTTTGCTCCCCCTATCTTCATCTTATCCTGTAGGTTGGGTTTTTGCCTATAAAAGGGCATGATTTGCATTGAAAAGGGGAAAACATGCAAAGATAGGATTTAGCCTAGTTTTTACTCTTTGTAGTTTAGATTTTTCTTTTCTTTTTATGTAATTGTAATTGGTATGTAAGCTTAGGTTAGATGGAGATTCATGTAAGTAAGAGAGAGAGGCTTATGTTGAGAGTGACACCGATGTACCCTCCTCCTTTCTTTCATTGTTTCTGCAAGCAATAAATGTAAACATTTGTTTATGTTCGTCTCTTTACTTTTGTTTTCTTTTTCTTTTCCTCTTTCTACTTTACCTCTATTGGTTTTTGATGAGAATGCAAGTGAATTCTGAAGCAAAAGTATAACAAAGTCTTTGTGAGTGCCAACGATACTTCATGAAGATGTTCTCCTCCTCAAGATCCGTATCACTTCATTCTTGCCCGGCTTGATGATATAATGCGAACGGGGACTGAGCTCGATCCTATGACTTATGCGTTGAACGCCTCCGAAGTAAGGTAGAACATGCAAGGGTTCCAGGTAAGTCATCAACCAAACTAGGTAAGTATTTCTTCAATCTTCTTTCTTTTTTTTTATTTCTTTAGTATAGATCACCAAATCTTCCAAATATTTCTTTCCCATTTCTTTGTAAATAGTCATTCTCCATTCTTCACCACCTTCTCATTTTACCGTTTTCTTTCTAACTTTAACATAACTCTTTTTCATTTTTATTTCTTAAAAACAAAGAAGAACTATCATTTTGTCTTCATAAAGATTTCAATAAAGAACCTTGAACGCTTCTATCGCTAACCCTCCTTGTGGATCACGACCCGCATAGCCACTTGCTATAGCGGTAAGAATTGAGCACTTGCACATCTCTATGTTGAAGTTCTGAAATTTCGTATTTTTGTGCAGGTTCAAGTTCAATCATTCCGCTGTTCTTCGGTGAGTTTAGTTTTCTTTCTTGACTTGTCTTATGCAGATATAGTGGATGATATTGTTCATGTTTTAGTTTTTTCATATATGTGATTTTATCCCTGTGCTTGGTTATATGTGCATATGTGTACTATCCTGCTTGTTATTGACAGCCTAAGATACTCATGGAAGAGGTTTCACTCTTCATGAGTATCTGTTGGCCGTCGTCATGTACCTGTATTCTATATTTTAGGAAGCGTAGCGTGACATGGTTTTGTTGGTATCAGAGCCCGGTTAGTCATATGCGATATATACAATCAGGCCACATATATGATAATCATCCATGAAATTATCTGAGTAAACAATCATTGACTCCCTTCTCTGACTCCATACTTGTACAATCGATCCCCGGAAACCCTTGAACCGTTACCCTGATGTGACTCTTCCATCCATATAGTCATCGTACCTACTCTGTCCTGCTTGATCATGCCTGGTTAGATTATTCTTGGTTTAGATTGAGGATAGATATATTGATGACTTGACCTGATTATTTGTACAAAGAACAATAATTGAGATGATCATTGTCGAATCATCTGGCAGTTAATTTTATGAGGAATTCTGGATTTGAAACTTTTGAGATACATGTCTAGAAGGGAATCATAGTAAGATGGTGGGCTTAAAATAATAATCATGCCTGGATTAAATAATGATCAAATTACATATATATATATTAGATTTGGGAATATGGATTTTGGAGTGATAATCAGATCAATAAATAGAATCATTGACTTAGACAAAATATGACTATACCTTGGATCAGATTGCTTGGATTAGTTCTGTGGTTAGGATCTTAAAGTTTTCAGATCTAAGTAATGCTTTAAGAATATCTATCATAGTTTGAGGTTGTTGAGTTAATCTTATGACCCTTAAGAATATTGTAATTGGAATATCTTGATAATTTGAGAATCCTGTGATCTTCTGATTGAGGGATCATAGATGAAAGGAGGAGATAGATATATTTGGATCTTTATGGAGATCAATGAATTTAGAACTCAACTTCTAGGATCTGAAGCAGGAATATAAAAGTAAGAATATAAAAACCAATCTGAAAGATATATTGAGGGTTGAGACAATAACTAATTACTGATTGTTGATATTTGATCTTGGAAATTTTCATTAGTGACTATTACTTGAACTGATGATTTTTTAATAGTGATCCTGAGATTTGTGTTATTATGATACTGATAACCTTAAGGATTTGATTTATAAATGATGGGAGTAATATTATCAGATGAATATGACTATAGTGGATCGGAAGACCAATGTAATATGACCAATTATGAGCTCTGAAAAGTCAATTTAATCCCCGGTCTTATGGTGATGAATATGTCGGATCATAACTCATGGTTGACTTGGTATTGGGTTATCATATTGACACGACTATGGATCTGAAACAGTCCTAACTCATGCAGATGCAGCTTCGATTCATATGCTAATGCCTGGCTGAATTTCGAGAACGAAATTCTTTTTATAAGGTGGGTATTCTTTTTATAAGGTGGGTAGGATTGTAACCCTCGATTCCTAATATACGTATATGGCATATAACATATATCCCCATCTCTCTCTCACGAACTCTCACTCTCTCTCTCACGTCTCTCTCTCATATTTATGTTTTCCTTCTCTTTTTCCCTCTCTCACTACCTCTTTCACTCCCCCTCTCACAGTGCAGAACCACCTCCTCGCCGGAGATTATTAGCGTAGCCGTGCTTCAGCCTCAAGCCACATAACCACCGCCCAAGGCCGAGCAGCGCCGTCGCCTCGACCTCCTCCTCCATGGCCACGCACACCCGAGCCATGGCCTGCCGAGCTCCACGTCTCCGATAGTGGTGCACCACCACACATCCTCTCTCTCCTCTTAACTCTATAAATCTCTCCAGGTTTTCCCTCCTTCCTTTCCCTTTGGCTTGCACCACTGTCAGAGAAGCAGCAGCCATTGAAGTTCGAGTCGAGCTCTCCGTCGTCATCCCCTTGTGCACGAACTCCTCCGCCTCCTCCCTCTCATGTTCGAGTACCATCTCCTCCCCGGGCACTCCAGCCTCGCCGAAACACTCACGGCGCTCCGCCGGTAAGCGCGGGAAGGTCCACGTCCTTTCAGGCGACCTCCGCGGGCCATCCTCATCCTCCATCGTCGAGTCCGTAACTTCTCCGTCGAGCCGCGCGAGTTGCCGACTCCACAACCGCATCCCTTCCTCCTTGCGCTACAGCCCACGGCCAAGCCTTGGCTGAGCTTCCATGGTGCTACCCCCCTTGGCCATGCTTCCTTTCCCTGTGACCCTACACGCCACAGCAGCTCCCTTAGCTGAGTCGAACCCCCGGAGCTCCATCTCCTTGCCGGCGACCGCAAGTCCCTCCTGCGAGATCCCGAGCACCGCATCTTCTCCGTCCGGAGCCCCTCTCTCCAGCCTTTGTGATCTCTGATAGTAGCCGATCCTCTTTGGTGAGTCTCCATCGTCGTCCGCGGGATTCGCTGTCGATGGCCGCGCATGACCCCATGGCGGATCACACACCTTGCGTGAGCAGGAGTACCTTTTCTCCCAAGACTCTAAGGTGTTGGAAGAAGTTTCAGACTGAAAAGAATTATTCCTGGTAAGTTACTTTGCATTGTCGTCGATTTTAATTATTGTTGGTATTTCTTCGAACATGTAGCATACCCTAGTTTAATCAACAATTTCACCATGAAAACTTGTTTTAAAATTTTAGTAAAAATATAAAAGGATATTTAAGACATGTCTCATAGGCCGAGAGCGGGTCCAGGCCGAGAACGGCCAGGCCAAGACCTGGCCCGGTCTGGCCAGCTCAGCCAGACCTGGCTAGGGGTGGCAATTAGGTCGGGTCTAGTCGACCCGACCCGATTACTGCTCGACCCATATAATAATCGGGTCAGGTCGACCCGACCCGATTATTATACGGGTCAAAATTTCAGACCCAGACCCGACCCATTCTTAGTCGGGTCGACCCGACCCGACCCATTTGACCCGATTATTAAATTTTAAATACAATTTCTTTACACTTTATTACCAAATTGTTGGGTGGTATAGTTGGTCATCATACTAAACTCCACACACTAGAGGCCACGGGTTCAAAACTGATCTTACGCATATTTTTTGACAAGTTGATGTAGGCGAAGGGGAGGAGGCGGGGGCGGCAGGGGAGGAGAACAAGGGGAGGAGGCCGAGGAGGAGAGAGAATAATCGGGTCTGGCGGGTTCGGGTCGACCGGACCCATTTAATAATCGGGTCAAATGGGTCGACCCGATTACAACCCAAACCCGATTAGCCCAAACCCAGACCCGCTAACTTCGGGTCGGGTCGGGTCGGGTCTGGCGGGTCGCGACCCGTCTGCCACCCCTAGACCTGGCCCAGGCCAGGTATGGTCCACCAGGCCAGCAGGTCTGGCCCACAGACCCGAGTTCGGGTCTGTAAAACAGACCCGACCTGGCCCCAATACAAAAAAAAAAGAAAATGGGAAAAAGAAAAAGAAAAAAGGAAAGAAAGAAAAATAAAATAAATAAATAAATAACCTAGAAATAAAATGTGTAGAATATTACTGTAGTAGGCCCAGACCCAAACCTAACACTGTAGCAACAGACCCATTACTGTAGCAAACAAACCTGTTAAGCTTTTTATTTATTTTTATTGATTTTTAGGTTTATTTTAATTCAAAAATTCTAGAAAATTCACAGAAAATTTCAGAAAATTCACAGAAAATCACAAACTAAATTTGAAACTCTGTAAAATTATTTTAATTTTATATTACTTAGAATAATATGAAATTAAATATTTTTATAATTACAATTCAATGATATTTTATTTAAAAATGACCAATAAATTTCTAAATAGCACAAAATAATATAAAATTCATAATTCAGTAATATGTAAACATTATACATCAATTTATTATTCTATGCATATATTTTATCATGAAAATATATTTTTAAATAATTGCTATACATTCAAAAATTGAATTATTTCGAAATATTAACCAACCAAAATTATAATAAATAGTAAAAATTACTTTCTTATTTAACTTGTCACTGAATAAGAACATGTCAAGTCTCTAATTAATTCACGTAATATATAGGCCGCGAATTTTACCCAAAGCCGGTTGCAGTTACGGGAATTCAGACTCCAACGACTCGGGCAAGTGTACATGATTTTCTCTCCTCTTTGACTTTCGTGTCGATTTTAAATTTGTCTCTTAACTATAATTTCTAGATATTATGTCCTTGATCTTTTATATCATTATGTGATCACATTTACATGATTAGCCCATTCTTGAATCCAATTATATTATTAATCTTGTATTTCTTGATATTATCACCCATTCTGTCTCGTGATCATTACCTTATCGTGTTTACATGTCATTCCTGTACTTGCATACATCCAACTAAAATTAACATGATTACTTGTATGTAATAGACTAATGTATTGGCAATGAAATCTACACTAATCATGATAAATACTTTGATCTGGATCTTGAGGTTAAGTGGATAATAATGAAGAAAGATTGATAGTTAAAAATTGAATATCGATTGATATTGTGATTCTGATATTACTGAAAATTAATCAAGGAAATTGACCATTATATTCTGAGTAATTATTCGAGGATATCTTATTGGATTATGGACACATGATCATGACCATTTTACTTTGACATTTAGATTACATGTCACTGACATTACTTGCACTATTTTGCATGCATCTGGTATCACTTGCACAACTATATATTTGTCACTTGATATTATCACTGTCTACATCGTCCCGTGATTTTGATACATATTTTGTTCACTATCTAATGCTGATATTCTTGGTACCGATTCATGATCCTGTAAAACTGAGTAACACACTATTTTGCATTTGCATTCATTAATAAAATTAATCAAGCCGGGGTTACTAGGGGAAACTGTAGCAGGGAAAATCCAGGGAGGTGTGCTTGGAAGGGTGACCCCTTGTGGGTTTGGATGCCACACATGATCTTGTTATTTATGCGCGCTCCTGTTATTACATGTTACATGATACCTGAGCACAGTAAACTGTTTCTCCCTACTATCAGGATCCACTAACGCATCACTTGTTTGATATGCAGTTGTCCTGTGGGATGGGGCACATGATGATTACATTAGTTAGAGTAATAAAATATGCTAGACATATGCACTTGCATCATATCCTACATTGTCTTCAGTGATCTATTACCTGAGATATATTTTCAAGATACTGACACTTGAGACTCATGTGACATGCATTATCTTGACTACATGACATTCCTGGGCATACCATGTTATTTTATCTTGTGATTTTGAGTTCTTGTGATCTTGTGATTATGTTGCATGACAGTTATTTGTTCAGGACATTTCATGTTCATTATATACATGTCACACTATGTATGCACGGTCTCCTTGTACATGATTTATCATCTCGATTATTTCTGTTATTATTATTAGCTTCAATTCTCGATACTGCCAAAGTATTGGCTTAGGTCCTACTTATTGTTATACATTTTCATATTCTCTCTTTTGTCATTCTTTTTCCTCCGTGTACTCTTGCTAGTCCGCTTCTAACGGACCTTTATTATATTTTTCAGTATTTAGATCTGGAAGTCGGTATAGAGAGTTGTTTGTAGATCATATTCTGGTTCCGCTATTCTCCGGTGAGTTTAGTTTTCTTTCTTGACTTGTCTTATTCAGATATAGTGGATGATATTGTTCATGTTTCAGTTTTTCATATATGTGATTTTATCCCTGTGCTTGGTTGTATGTGCATATGTGTGTACTATCCTGCATGTTATTAACAGCCTAAGGTACTCATGGAAGAGATTTCACTCTTCATGAGTATCTGCTGGCCATCATCATGTACCCATATTCTGTATTTTAGGAAGCGAGGCGTGATACCCACAATACCCAAAATACTAAAAGAATGTATTTGCCTAACATAAAGTAAAGTATACTCCTAATGGCACATGACATCGAGCAAAAACCAAAGAAATTCGTAAATACGTGCATGCATGCCAGGGAGAGGAGAGAGAAGAGATAGAGAGAATGAGAGAGAGAGATTGGGAGGAGACGCAGCATGACAGAGAGAGAAAGAAAGGGGAGAAGAAAGAAGTAGCTTGCTACAGAGGTAGCCAGCGGCGGCTCTGGCCGCCAGCAGCCCTCAGGCGGGGAGAAAGGGTGAGGAAGAGGAAGAAAAAAGAGAGAGAAAGAGATAAGATAGAGAGAGAGAGAAGAAAAGAGGAGGGAAAAAAGAGAGAGAGAAGAAAAGGGGAGGGAAAAGAGAAAGAAGAGATCTACAGAGAGAGAGAAGAGGATATCTAGGAGAGATCTAAGCAAGGAGAGAGGACTGGCTGACCCCGGTGGCCAACCAGGCAGCCACAGTCCAGAGAGAGGGGAGAGAGAAAGAGGGAAGCTAGGGGAGAGAAGAAGAGAGAGAAGAAAGGGAGAATAAGAAAGGGAAAGAGAAGAAAGAAAGGAGAAAAATAGGAGGCCTTGCCGGTTCTGGGGGCATGGTCGGTGGAAAATCTAGCCGAGGCCAGAGAGAAAGAGGAAAGGGAAGAAGAGAGAGGAAAAGAGATGAGACAAAAAAGAAAGGAAGAGAGAAGGAAAAATGAGAGGAGAGGGGGATCGGACCCAGAGGGGTCGCCAATGTTGCGGTCATCGAGGAGGCACCGGCACAACGCTGGCCTAAGGGGTGGCGGTGGTGGGGTTTCTAGGTGAAAGAAGAAGAAAGAGGGAAGAAAGAGGGGGAGATAAAGAAAAGGAAGAAAAAGAAAAGAAATATGAAAGAGAGAGAGGGATGGGTGATGAGGATTAGATGGGGGCAGGCCCCATGTGGGCGCAGATGGATGGCAGGGGGAAAAGAAAGAAAAGAAAGAAATGAAAGGAAGGAAAGAAAACAACAGAATAAAAATAATATTATTTTATTATTAGTAAATATCGACTAATTCAGAAAAATCTCCAAAAATACCCAAGGTAGAAAAATTATCCTAAGGTACAATATGAAATTTGTTTATAGATAGTAAATCTCATTTTGAAATTAAAATCCTAGAATCAACTGGTGATATCGGCCGACACCAAATCCGGTCGAGTTTCGATAAATTCAAAAAAATCCTAAAAAGTTCACTAAAGTAGAAAATATGATTCTAAGAAATAATATAAAAGAGGATTTTAGAAATTTGACTTTATTTATAAGTTAAAAATCTTGGAATCGACCAGCGATACCTGTCGACACCGATTTTGAAGATTTTGCAAATTTAGTTTAGAAGAATTCTAGAAAATCATGAAAAATCTAAAATATTGGAAAATGATGTTTAAAACTAGAATCCGAAAAATTTTACTTCCAGAAAGGTCAAATCAGTTAGTACGTTGAGATTGGTCTCCGGTTCAGACTAGGCTTGGCTTTGAGTCTGAAACCGGATTCGATATCAAATGATAATATAAATAATCATAAACTAAGAATAAACATGGAGGAAAATAAGAAAATACGATCAAAAAATTGGGGTATGTATTAATCGGTCACATATATTGCATACATATTGTCACATTTCCATGCTTGTTATCTAAATAAATCATATTAATAAGTCTTATTGTTCTTTATAAAATGCAGGCCCATTGCTAAATGATAGGCCAGAGAAACGAGCCCAAAAGCCAATTTAATTCAGAATAAATTCAAAATCAGGGAATCAGGGCTGATCTGGGCAAATCATAGAGGTTGAAAATCGGTTGAAATGAATCTTCCCAAATCAAGCGGTTGAAGCCAACAAATCAATGATCATTTCGTCAAATCTGGGAGCTGCAACAGTAAATCCAGCAAGACAAAAGGGAGCCCTAATCCACGCCAACCGTTACTCCACCTGGATTTGGCCAATTGGCCAAATCCAGGCCGCGGATCCGCAGCTTGTTGGTGGAGATAAGGGGAGCGTTTGCTCCCCTTGTCTTCTCACTCCCTTCCCTCTGGGTTTTTGCCTATAAAAGGCAGGGTTCTATACTGAAAAAGAGCGAAGACTAGGATTAGAATTTTGTTTATTATTTAAGGTTAGTCTCTTTGTTAGATAGTATAGAAGTTGTAACGTTGTTTTGTAATTCATAGTTCAGATCAAATACTTGTGTGAGAGAGGAATTGAGTGCTTGTAACCTGAAGATTGAAGTGACATCAATACAAGGAACAAACTTCTCTTCTTCCACTCCATTTCACGGTATATCCTGCTTCATTTACTTGAATTGTTTTTCGTATTCCATGAGTAGCTAATTCAGCTTTCTAGAACTATTGTACCTCTCTTCAATTCTTTTTCTTTTTTATTTTCATGAAAAAGACCCAATGAATCATTCGCATGCCTAAACTAAAGCCTTTCTTCTTTGAAAGTGTTCTTGAAGGCACATGAGGATGGGTTTGGATTTTTAAACTTCTATTTTTTTTTAAAACGTCTCTTGAACTTGTTTTTACCTCATACTTGAACTTCTTGATGATTTAATATTCGATTCAAGACGGTTTCTTAAAGAAAAGAGTTAACTTTTCTAACCATCTTATATGCTTTACTTCAAACTTTCTAAAGTCAATCTTAAGTTTTGCCTATGATCCAGTTGAGGCACTAAGGATTTCAATAGAAGAACAAATAGTTGAGTAGTGAGATAGTGAGCCTAGATTTTCTTCTTTAAAAAAAATAACAAATCACTTTTCAAGCTTTATACAAAATCCACCTTTTCTAAAGCCTTCTCTAAATTTTAAGTTTTTCTTTTAGTCACTTCCCTTCTCTCTATTCTCTTTTCAACTAAAAAACGAGCACAATTCTTTGTTATTAAACAAAACGCAGAAAAGCTTTCATCGCATTCCTCCTCATGGACACGACCCGTTAGCCCAAAGCTACACGGTAAATCCTTGCTCTTTCATTTTGCAATCAATTTTTGGCGCCGTTGCCAGAGATTGTGCGTTGGAGCATAAGGATCATTGTTCGGCCTTGAAAAGGTCGAATTCATCGGTTCAGAAAGGAGTTTTCGAGCTTGAAATACAGGACACTCCTCAAACACATGATTCATGGCCTGACAGTAAGTGTAAGTACACCTAGAGGGGGGTGAATAGGTGTACGACTAATCTAATGAACAAAATGCGAAACTTAAAACTAAATTGCAACACACTTAGTGTAACTAACGAGTGTAGCCGAATTCCCCGTCAAGGGCTCTGGACTAACTCCTCTTGATTCCTCTGAATAAGATTTGAGGTCCTATATGAAGCTCTCGTGGTTAAACACAAGTGAGACACACACAAACAACACAAGCATGTATATGATATGGCAATATGAATAGATGCACAAAGTAATAGAGAGAGTTAGAGTCAATGGATCAAATGCAAACATCGAGATTTGTTTCGAGGTTCGAGCACACAGTTCTACGTCCCCGCCTTCACACAGAAGGATTTCCACTAACTTGTCCACACAGGACTCCCACACAAGGAACCTCCATTGAGGATTTGGGTAATATAACCGAGAGTACACAACTCCTCTCTCAACCGAATACAACCTCTCACTAGAGGCAATGCACAACCAATACAAAAATCACCTCACACAAGAGGGGTAGGCACTTAGCCAATACAAATCAATCACCTCACACTTGAGGGATTAGGGCACAATGTCACCACTCCACAAATCAACCTCTACACAAGAGGGATAACACAAAGTAGGAGGGTTTACAACTTAGTGATCAAAAACCACAAACCAATTCTTTTCCCACAAAAATAAAGATCCTATAGAAAGGATAGCAAGATAAGCTCAAGTATGAGAAAACAAAGTGTTTTTAACAAAGAAAATCACTTGGGAAATCTCCAAATAGATATAGAATTTTTAGACCAGAAATAAATTGCCAAAAGACTATTTTCTTTGAAATAACAAACACTTTAAAAAAAACAAATAGGGAAAAGGAATTTTAACCAAAAACTTTTTGCTGAAAAACACTGAAAGAGTATGAAATTTTTCTCCTTGAAAATCTTGTTTCAAAACAGCTCTCAAATGGGGTTTATGTAGGCCCCAAGAGAATCGGCCCGTTGGCAGCTGACTAGGCCCAGAATGGCCTTCCGGTCGACCGGCTAATTGTCAAAAAAGTGACCGTTGAGCGTCCCGGTCGATCGCCTGGTCGACCGCGCCCTGAACTAGAGAGCAACGGTTCTCTGGCCGGTCGACCGCCCGGTCGACCGGGACAACCCGAGAGTGGGTTGCCTTCAGTCGGTCGACCGCTCGGTCGACCGGCCAACTGATATGGCCTTGTGCACGTCTTGTGCACATCCGGTCGACCGTTCCGGTCGACCGGCTCCTGGTCCGGTCGACCGGTCGGTCGACTGCCAGAGCCTGGCAGACTAAAATTCAGAACTTAAAACTTGGGTTTTTAATTACCAAATAAATCCCATAAGATCTCTAAAAATCCACAAAAATAAGTTCTTATATTCTCTTTGAAATACAAACTTGTTTGAATAAAAATCAAACCAAGTTACAAACATTTTGAACTCTTTCTGTGTTATGAAAATTTTACCGAAAATCAAATTCCGTATTTTCCAAAACTTGAAGTTTTGAAATGGAAAATCGTTTTGTCCAAAACTCATCCAAATACAAAAACATGATATTCAAATGACATTTAAGCATGTAGTATATGGATAGAATCCAATATACATGAAAGATATATATATATATATATATATATATATATATATATATATATATCAATATTTTTTGACTTAAAATATAAAAATACGTTTTGTTAAAATACCAAAACTCCAAACTCATGAAATAGACTATCAAACTAAGTTTGTTTAAATAATTAAAGCATAGATGTATATAGAACAAATCTAATATACATTAAACCATGTAAACTTGTTTTGATTCTATCTATTCATGAAAACTAAGATCGGTTAAACTAAAAACTGAAAACCAAAACCAAAACATGAAACGTGTGTGTGTTGTGAACTTGAGCATATCACACTATCTAATCTTTAACAAATGGATCTAAAACATAAACTAAACTCTGTACCGAAGTCTTCTTGTAGAGCTCCGTCTCCAAGTTGACTCGATTAAAACGTGATCCACCGAGCTTGGCTCCAATGAGTGCTTGATATGAACTTTGACGCTCGGGCTCCTGAATCACCATGTGAAAGCTCCAAAACACCTTTATTGAAGCTAATCACCTATTAATATCCTGGTTAAGTAGCTGAAGCTAAACATCACAAGATTATTAGTAAACTATAACTACATGAGTTAATCATCATCAAAACTAGAGTGGAAGGCCTCTGGGCCAACAATCTCCCCCTTTTTGATGATGACAAAACTCATGGAGTTATATATGCATGGATTAAAGTTAAGCTTCAAAGAAGCTCCCCCTTAACTCATGCATAGTAATAAATAATAAATATATGCAATGAATACTAAACATGAATATGCATCAACATGCATAAAATATGAAATGAACATGCTCTTGATACTGAACTTTTAAAATAAATTCTTTTTCCTTTTTAAAATAAATATGTTCTTAAATAATTGCTCTTGATGCCAATAAAATTTCAATTTTGAAAACTTTATCAATAAAAGCAATAAAAGCTCTTGATACCAATCAATAAAAAACTCTTGAAAGCTTTTGATACCAATCAATAAAAAAAATTCTTGATACCAATTGAAAGATAATCAATACAAGCTCTTAATACCAACAATAAAAATTTTAACAAAAGTTTCTTGATATCAATAAAACAAAACAACAAAGCATGAAACAATAAAAGCTCTTGATAGCAAATTGAAACTTAAATAAACCAATAAACATGCATATAAACTCACAAATACTTCTCCCCCTTTTTTTCAATCATCAACAAAGGGGTCAAAGAAAACAATAAAACAATGTTCTCCCCCTTTTTATCTTAAACAAAAAAATATCAATAAGGGGTGAATTCAAATCAAAACTTTATGATACCAATTAAAAAAATATATCAATTTCGTTCATCATGATATCAATTGAAAAATAAATAAAACATACAAATTGAAGGTACATAAAACAAATGTTTTTACCAATTGTAAGTAAATAAATCATTTGAAGAATATAACCAAAAATTTTGATATCAATTAAAAATATATAGATAATCTTGATATCAATTGTAAAGATTAGTACCAATTGAAAGTAATTTTTCATTAGGAGCATATGATACCAAAAATAATCAATATCGTTTTTCAATCATTTTTTAACATAAAGTGTGGGAGTAATAAAATACAAAAGGTAAACAAAATCAATTAAAAAGTGAAATATGAATTTTCTCTTCCTTTATGAAATACCAAACAAAATGATGCATAAGCTTGTATAAGATACCAATTGAAACATAATCAATTGAAATATAATTGTCATTTAAGAAATCAAGCTTAGCATAACTAAAATTTGTGCTCAAAGATATAGAGATATAGTAAGCACAAATAAAACATATATATGTATGAAAAATTAAAAACTAATCGAAATTGATACTATTTGAAATGAAAGCATACATATATAAAACATATATGAGTATACAAAAAGAATGTCAATAGTGATACCAATTGAAAAGATCCAATGATACCAATTGAAAACATAATAAGATCTAGTGTATAACTCATACTTCCTACCACCCATTTCATGCACATGTTTAAAATGATTTTCAATAATAAGCATACAAGGCATGGTCGCCCAACCAACCGCCCTTAAAATAGGTAGGGGTTTTCAAAAATAGGTTTGAAAATATAGTATGTTTGAAAGGCTCTACCATATGAAGAATACGAACTAGTTATAAGAAAAATTTGTAAACTAGTACGAAATCCTTCAAGCAAGGAATAAAAAATATATATTCTATGAAAATATGAAAATCACATGATCATCAAACACTCAATGGTCTATAAAATATATATAGTCTCATGAAAACAAAACATGAGTAAACATTAAATAATGTGAGTGTATAATAGTTATGTGAAACACATTATCATGAAACTAGGCAATCGAGCTCAAAATGAAATTCCTTAAACATGAAAATCATCAAAACTAGAATCCTTCAAGGTGTATGTATGTCATGTACAAACTAAAGTATACATACATATCCAAATCTAAACGAGTCCACAAAAGTATAAGCATGAAGGCAAGTGGCTCAAGGATGTATATGTATAGCTAATAGTTTAGACAAAATAAACATATACATGAAGTTAAACATAAACATGAAAAACATGTACAAAATGGGAATACAAGTCAAATGCATGAATCATCAAAACTAGGCTATACTAGTACATCTAATGAGTACAAATGAGCGTTCAAGCACAAACATATAATAGTCTATTTGTAGCTCACTAGTTGTACAAGTATACATCCAAGTTTTAATGAAAACTAACATCTAAATATGTAATCAAAATATGAAGCATAGAAAACAAAACTAAAACTCATAAACATACATATGATCATTATGTACATGCACATGCATAGATCTAGAACATACACATTAGTTAAAACAAATGTGAGAACACAAGGGTATAAATCCATATTAAACATGGGTGTCTCAATTACTAATCATGCATGTCACTAATCTAAATATCATGGCATATAACAAACTAACCATGAAACGTCAAAACATGCTAAAATCAATGATATGAAAAGCATGTAAACAATAAATGAGGAATAACAGATTGTTACCAAAACCATGAGGGCAACTCTCCATGTCTCCAAAACAAGGTGGTCCTCCTACCAAACACTCCTTGAAAGTGATGCATCTACTATGTCATCTTTAGGCTCGGAATGCATCCACCTAAAGGCACCATCGTTCTGACGTCATGCGAGAGCCCACACCTACATCAAATAACATAAGGGTGGTCTTTGGTACCCATACTCTTTTGGGTCCATGGGGGTTAGCTCCTTTCCTAACCCAAACAAATTTAGTTGCTAAATTTACATCATGTATCTTATCATAGCAAAATTTAGCAAGGTGGCCCTTCGTCCACAATGTGTACAAGTGTACAATGAGCATACATCGTGTTATGGGAGTGAGTGTGGGAAGCATTTGTATGCCGCGATTTGTGTGCATGCAAAGATGGAACTTGTTTCTTTCGAAACATAGATTCCAACCGTGAGTGGTTCAAAACTCAATGACTCAAAGTGGAGCCCAAACAATCCACACTCTTCTTAAGCATACAAATATCATTATTAATACTAGAAGAAGAGGTGCATGCAATAGGTGAGCTAGAATATGAAGCTACACTAGCTTGGCAAACATGAGAATCAATATCCTTTTTCAAAGAAACATTTTTCTTTAAAAAATCTTCCAATTCTTATGAAATCAAATCAATTTTGTTTTTCAAAGAAACATTTTCTTTTACAACAAAATCAACTTTTGAAGATAAAGCCTCTTTTTTCTTTAAAACATTTTCACAATCATTTTTTGTTTTCAAAATTTTGTTTTCATTAAGTGCAAGTTCAAATTAGGATTTAAGTGAGTCAAGTTCACTTGAAATCTCATCCCTCTCTTGCAAAGCAATCTCAAGTCTAGAAGATAAATTTTTATTTTCTTCTTTTAAACCAAAGTTATCCTTTTTCAAAAGTTTGTATTTTGAAATCAAATTTTCACAATTTTTAGCAAGTTCATCATTCAAGGCTTGTGCATCTATACACTCATTGCAATATGAACTAGTACTAACATCTAGTTGAGTGTCTGAGTGTACCTCAAGGGAGTCATTCCCTTGGACCATGAAGCAACGTTCGTCGGACTCGTCTCAACTAGATCTCCTCTTCTTATTGATAAGCGTTGGTAGCTCGGGAGATGTCAAGATGTTCCACACTGAAAAGCGGAATCATAATGAGAAAACACATGTAAATATTTTTTATCAAGGGATGCTCTAAGTGCGTTTAGGGCTTGTGCATTAGCCTCTATATGCTTGCTATCACTAAGGTAGGATTCCTTTGTAATGGCAAGGTAAACTTTATAACTTAGGGCTTTCAAATGATAACTCATCATAACCTTCCATATATCAAGTCTAGAGATATCAAAGATGGGAGGACTATCTATGAGTGCAAACTATATGTGTGCAAATGCAAATGCAAATGTAGATTAGCAAAACCAAGATCACACTCCTAGGTGGTTAAACCTAAGATCAGGAACGTAGGCTCCGATACCAATTGTAAGTACACCAACGAGTGTAGCCGAATTCCCGGTGAAGGGCTTTGGACTAACTCCTCTTGATTCCTCTGAATAAGAGTTGAGGTGCTATATGAAGCTCTCGTGGTTAAACACAAGTGAGGCACACACAAACAACACAAGCATGTATATGATATGGCAATATGAATAGATGCACAAAGTAATAGAGAGAGTTAGAGTCAATGAATCAAACGCAAACACCGAGATTTGTTTTGAGGTTCGAGCACATAGCTCTACGTCCCCGCCTTCACACAGAAGGATTTCCACTAACTTGTCCACACAGGACTCCCACACAGGAACCTCTACTGAGGATTTGGGGCAATACAACCAGGAGTACACAACTCCTCTCTCAACCGAATACAACATCTCACTAGAGGCAATGCACAACCAACTCAAAAACCACCTCACACAAGAGGGGTAGGCACTTAGCCAATACAAATCAATCACCTCACACTTGAGGGATTAGGGCACAAAGTCACCACTCCACAAATCAACCTCTACACAAGAGGGATAACACAAAGTAGGAGGGTTTACAACTTAGTGATCAAAAGACCACAAACCAATTCTTTTCCCACAAAAACAAAGATCCTATAGAAAGGATAGCAAGATAAGCTCAAGTGTGAGAAAATAAAGTATTTTTAACAAAGAAAATCACTTGGGAAAATCTCGAAATAGATATAGAATTTTTAGACTAGAAACAAATTCCCAAAAGACTATTTTCTTTGAAATAACAAATACTTTAAAAAAAACAAATAGAGAATAGGAATTTTAACCCAAAAAACTTTTTGCTGAAAAACACTGAAAGAGTATGAAATTTTTCTCCTTGAAAATATTGTTTCAAAACAGCTCTCAAATGGGGTTTATATAGGCCCCAAGAGAATCTGCCTGTTGGCAGCTGACTAGGCCCAGAATGGCCTTCCGGTCGACTGGCCAACGGTCAAAAAAGTGACCGTTGAGCCTCCCGGTCGACCGCCCAATCGACCGCGCCCTGAACCAGAGAGCAACGGCTCTCTGGCCGGTCGACCGCCCGGTCGACCGGGACAACCCGAGAGTGGGTTGCCTTCAGTCGGTCGATCGGCAAACTGATATGGCCTTGTGTATGTCTTGTGCACATCCGGTCGACCGTTCTGGTCGACAGGCTCCTGGTGCGGTCGACCGGTCGGTCGACTGCCAGAGCCTGGCAGACTAAAATTCAGGACTTAAAACTTGGGTTTTTAATTACCAAATAAATCCCATAAAATCTCTAAAAATCCACAAAAATAAGTTCTTATATTCTCTTTGAAATACAAACTTGTTTGAATAAAAATCAACCAAGTTACAAACATTTTGAACTCTTTTTGTGTTATGAAAATTTTACCGAAAATCAAATTCAGTTTTTTCCAAAACATGAATTTTTGAAATGGAAAATCGTTTTGTCCAAAACTCATCCAAATACAAAAACATGATATTGAAATGACATTTAAGCATGTAGTATATGGATAGAATCCAATATACATGAAAGATATATATATATATATCAACGTTTTTTGACTTAAAATCCAAGAATACGTTTTGTTAAAATACCAAAACTCCAAACTCATGAAATAGACTATCAAACTAAGTTTGTTTAAATAGTTGAAGCATAAATGTATATAGAACAAATCTAATATACATTAAACTATGTAAACTTGTTTTGATTCTATCTATTCATGAAAACCAAGACCGGTTAAACTAAAAACTGAAACCAAAACCAAAAAATGAAACGTGTGTGTGTTGTGAAATTGAGCATATCACACTATCTAATCTTTAACAAATGGATCTAAAACATAAACTAAACTCTGTACCAAAGTCTTCTTGTAGAGCTCCGTCTCTAAGTCGACTCGATCAAAACGTGATCCACTGAGCTTGGCTCCAATGAGTACTAGATATGAACTTTGACGCTCGGGCTCTTAAATCACCATGTGAAAGCTCCAAAACACCTTTGTTGAAGCTAATCACCTAATAATATCTTGGTTAAATATCTAAAACTAAACATCACAAGATTATTAGTAAACTATAACTACATGAGTTAATCATCATCAAAACTAGAGTGGAAGGCCTCTGGGCCAACAGTAAGTACAACCCGGAGTTGAAAATTGGTTCGGGCTGACTTGATTGACTGAACTTGGCTCCTTAGTTTCTAAAGCTTCCAGTCTTCTCGCTAGGTTAGCTAACTTAGCCTCTTTAGCTATGGATTAATGATATCCTTATCCGGGTCGGGGAGTTTATCTACCCAGTTGATTTCATAGTTCTTGAGACACAACCTGTGTTCAATCCTAGGGCTCAAACTCCTGTTATCTTAGGGCGCCCATTCCTTGCTACTGTTAATACTATTATCAATTGTAGGAATGGGTCTATGAGATTAACCTTTGGGGACATGACTAGAGAAGCCAGTGTCTTCAACCTAGAAAAACAACCTCGTAAGATAAGAGACCAAACATTTGAGGTAAACTTTGTTGAAAACAATTGTGATGAAGTGAGTGAAGGTATAGAGAATGAGTCGCTATTTCTTAATGAATTATTTAAGAATGAATGCGATTATCTTGATGAGAAGGCATATGTCGAAGAACCTAATGTTAAAGTACCCTTTAAAAAGGAAAATTTGATTTGAATATCTTCACTTTCGATAAGCCAACCAATAGTATATCGCATGAGAATATAATTCAAGAACCTCCGATTGACATACTCTTTGAAAACTTCTTTGACGAAGAACTCATGTGTTTGGATGAATCAACGAGGGATATTTTGGTTAAATACACATCTCCAGGGGAAAGTGTTGACCTAAGCTTTGAGGAGGTATTGGAACTGAGTTAGAATTCTTAGGCATTCAAATGAAGAAGTTCCAACTGAGAAGTATGGTGGAGACCAATTTTTGAATAATGAATGCAGTAATATGAGGAAGAAACACCTAAAGAAGGTGAGACTGAGGAGAAAGAGAGCTAAAATGACAAAAAATTGGCCTCCTCACTATGCCCAATAAAGAGAACCCATTGGAATAATGGGAAGAGAGCTAGAGGGATGAGACCGGAAAAAAATCGAGGTGTGAGAGAAACTTGATGTTGTACATATTTTTGTATAATATATGCACCTCTTTTACATTTCATTTCATGCATCTATACATTTCTTTCATACATTGGGGACAATACATGAGATAAGTGTGGGGGAGGACTCTAACATGACTAATATAAAAATATATAAATATAAAAACTTTTTGAAAGGTAAGAACAATATTTTGATATATTTTCTGTAAGAAATTAAGTCAATTTTAAGGAATAGGAAAATCATAATTAGGATTTCTTACACTTGGTCAAAGTTAGATGACTTGTTTGATTTTTAGAGTTGGGAAGAAAATTTGTAAAAGTAATTTAGTCTTGATCTTTACCTTGATTAAATATGCACACTTTATACACTTACACATTTAGGGTTCAAAAACAAAGACTCTTATGCCTTATAAAAAAACTATATATATAAAACAAATCTAATTATCGATTAGCTAGGTGCTTTGGCCTAAGCAAGCCTTGGTATTTATGCAAAAAATAATTAGATAAGTTTGAAAAAATATATATATATAAATCCTCTGATTAACCTGGGTATTTGTGCATCATGAAGCATAAGTATTCAGACCTAAAAGGGGTACATTTTATGAATAAAAACCTTTGTTTCGTGGCCTTATCTGCTCGAGTGTTCAAGTCCTTAGGGGTGTTTTCTCACCTGGTGCCCTAAAACTGTCTGGTTTGGGTGTCACAGACTAAAAGCTCGTTACATGGGCAGATTAGAAAGCCTAATGGAATTGAGAAATAAATACCACCTACAATAAATATAAATAAGGTATAGGAGTTAATGCTAAAGAACCCTTAGTCAAATTCACGGTCACGATGGTGCATATATGACTCAGAGTAAAGTAATAAACTAGATGGGAAACACAATTTGACTCCTTACTTTGATTGATGACATGTTTTTGAATAGAGACTAAGTTTAGGAATGAAAAGTTTGATAGTCCTATAACTTATAAATTACTTGAACCTTACAAATATATTCAAATATTTTCTGTTTCAAAATGCTTTTCGAAAACACTAACATTTTTTTCTTCTTTATAGATTTTGTGGGTGCAATCCACTGAAAACCCTCACGAGACAAAACTCGTCCTCTAGGGGTAACATAGAGGTTTAACGGTTTGTTGCACATACTCAGTGCAATCGAGTGACCTGCAAAAGTGGTCTAATAATTGATTAAGATTAGTTTTGATATTTTGCTCGAGGGCGAGCAAAAGATAAGTGTGGGGGTGAAGTTGGTCACATATATTGCATACATATTGTCACATTTTCATGCTTGTTATCTAAATAAATCATATTAATAAGTCCTATTGTTCTTTATAAAATGCAGGCCCATTGCTAAATGATAGGCCAGAGAAACGAGCCCAAAAGCCCATTTAATTCAGAATAAATTTGAAATCAGGGAATCAGGGCAGATCTGGGCAAATCATAGAGGTTGAAAATCGGTTGAAATGAATCTTCTCAAATCAAGCGGTTGAAGCCAGCAAATCAAAGATCGTTTCGTCAAATCTGGGAGCTGCAACAGTAAATCCAATAGGACAAAAGGGAGCCCAAATTCACGCCAACCGTTGCTCCACCGGGATGTGGCCAATTGGCCACATCTAGGCCGCAGATCCGCGGTCCAAGCCGCAGATCCGCGGCTTGTTGGTGGAGATAAGGGGAGCGTTTGCTCCCCTTATCTTCTCACTCCCTTTCCTCTGAGTTTTTGCCTATAAAAGGCAGGGTTCTGTACTGAAAAAGAGTAAAGACTAGGATTAGAATTTTTGTTTATTGTTTAAGGTTAGGATCTTTGTTAGATAGTATAGAAGTTGTAATATTGTTTTGTAATTCATAGTTCAGATCAAATACCTGTGAGAGAGAGGAATTGAGTGCTTGTAACCTGAAGATTGAAGTGACATTAATACAAGGAACAACTTTCTTTTCTTCCACTCCATTTCATGGTATGTCCTACTTCATTTACTTGAATTGTTTTTCGTATTCCATAAGTAGCTAATTCAGCTTTCTGGGCTCACTATTGTACCTCTCTTCAATTCTTCTTCTTTTTTATTTTCATGAAAAAGACCCAATGAATCATTCGCATGTCTAAACTAAAGCCTTTCTTCTTTAAAAGTGTTCTTGGAGGCACATGAGGATGGGTTTGAATTTTAAACTCCTATTTCTTTTAAAAATGTCTCTTGAACTTGTTTTTACCTCATATTTGAACTTCTTGATGATTTAACATTCGATTCAAGACGGTTTCTTAAAGAAAAGAGTTAACTTTTCCAACCATCTTATATGCTTTACTTCAAACTTCTAAAGTCAATCTTAAGTTTTGCCTATGATCCAGTTGAGGTACTAAGGATTTCAATAGAAGAACAAATCGTTATGTAGTGAGATAGTGAGCCCAGATTTTTATTCTTTATAAAAAAAACAACAAATCACTTTTCAAGCTTTATACAAAATCCACCTTTTCTAAAGCCTTCTCTAAATTTTTAAGTTTTTCTTTAAGTCACTTCCCTTCTCTTCATTCTCTTTTCAACTAAAAACCAAGCAAAATTCTTTGTTACTAAACAAAAAGCCGAAAAGCTTTCATCGCATTCCTCCTCATGGACACGACCCGTCATCGAAATTCTAGCTTCAAGTTTCAATATCTTCACAGATATTTTCCCAGTATTTTCTTAAGAGCTTCATTTCAAAAATCCAAGTTTTCTCACAGGCTTAAGCTATATCATCTTTATATCTATCTTTTAGAATTTTGTATTGTGAGATTTCTAATTTGTGATCTTTATGACCACCAAGTGTTTTTATCTTTATTTGTTTTGTGCCTCCCTCTTGTGTAGAGGTGTATTTACTTTGTGCATTGGCTAAGTGCCTTCCTCTTGTGCAAAGGACCATTGACTTTGTGCTCTGTTCTTATGTAGAGGTTTGTTTCTTTGTGGAGTATTTTTGTGGAGATAGTGAAAACCCTTCTAGGTGAAAGCGGAAACGTAGAGCAAGTGACTCAAATATCAAAATATATCCTCGTATTTATGTTTACCTATCTCTTAACTCAACTCTACTCTTATTTATATCTTACATTGGCATTATTGCTCACCTAGATAGCTTGATATTATGTGTACACTTGCTTTGATCCAAAAAGCTATTGTAGCACCTCAACTCCTATAAAAGAGGAATCTTGATGAGAAGTTCTAAAGCCCTTCACCGAAAATTTTTCTTTTGTAAAATCTTGTAAAAATCTTATATGGAACTTTCTATAATGACCCTTATTTATAGGAATAGGGTAGAGATGATTAGAGAGTAAACCCTACTGTTAAATCATTGATTAAACCCAAATAAAGTATGATATAACCATTTGAAAATAAAATAAAAAAAGAAAATTTAAAATATAATCATTTGAGGGAAGACAAGCCAAAATTAATTAGCCTGGTGGTCGACCGCCCAACGACTAGAATTTTAGCCATTTATGCTTGCCAATCGACTGCTGTGAGAGCATAATGTGTTCCCACAGTAGCCATCGACCGCTCGGTCCATCGACTTAAAGCATTTTGCTCTCTATTGCGCAAGATTGACTAGGTCGATCGTCTGACCAGAGAGGCAGTCTAGCTCTCTGCCTAAGCGATCAACCCAATGTGCATAAGTTGTTGCTTGTGAAATACACGGTCGACAGACCATAGGCCAAACCTACTATATTTTACATCTAGAAATTCTTTTTAGATCCTAATAAATTTGTATAAAAATCTACAAAAAATAGTTCCTATAAATATATATGATCACAAATATGTGTGATTAAAAATCAACACATATTACAAACATATGAACTTCTTTTTCTCAAAATTGTGAAACACTTGAAAAGTTATGCATTTGAGGCACAAAAACTTATTGAAAATTCTTTTGAAAATAGGCAAGAGTGCACTTGAAAACTGGGTGTAAAACTTTTGTAAAATCTTAGAGAAAACTCTATTGAATGTGAGAAAATTTGCACTTGAAAAAATTAGGGAAAACCCCAAATGAAACCACTATTTATAGCCCCAAAATAAAACTAACTGTTAGGCTCAAACCCATGCCAGATAGGTCTTGCAGTCGACCAGGCAATCGACCGCCAACGGTCATAAATATGCCGTTAGTGTATTTCAGTCGATTGGGCAGTCAACCGAGCCTAACTCCAGAGAGCCATGCTTTCTGGCGGTCGACTGAACGATCGACCGAGAAAACTTGAGATCTCTGCAGGCATGGTTGATCGGTTGGTCGACCGATCTCTACTGCAGTCAATTGAGATCTAATTCTCTTGAGCTTGTGCACGTCTGGGCATGTTGGTCGATCAGCGAAAACCTAAAAATTATATTTTTGAAATATTTACATATCTTTTTAAATCCAATTTAAATGCCAAAAAATCTCAATAAATTCCACAAAAATAAATTCATGTAAAAATACTAGAGAACAAATATGTCTGATTAAGAATCAACACATATTACAAACATATGAACTTGTTTTTGAGATACTGAAATTCAAACTTGAAACAAAATCGTATTTTCTAAAAGCTAAACGTTTAAATAGAAATCTAATTTTTTTTCAAAAACTTGCATAAATACAAAACAAGCTCAAATGCTTTTGAAGCACAAATGTGTGTGGATAGAATCCAATACACATATAAAATATATAATTTTTTTTTGACAATATATATGAATATACATCATAAAAATATTTTTTTGATAAATACACAACTTAAACTCATGAATTCAATGCATCAAAGTAAATTTCTTAAACATAATTGAAAAATCAATGTATATGGATAAAATTCAATACATATATAAACTAATGTAAACTTGTTTTTGATGAAATCTATTCATGAAATCAAAAACGGATTAAACTGAAAATCAAATCTTTTGTGTTTGAAAAACCAACATCAAACTTCTGTGTATATGTAAGCTTAAACAATCAAAACTAATCTAAACTTTACACAAGATCTAAACTTACAAGCTCTAAACACAAATCTTCTTATAGATATTTTTTTCCAAATAGATTTGATCCAAACTTTATTTTTGTAGAGTTAGACTCTCCTTGAGTACTTGATATGATTGTAGACTGTCTAAAAATCATTGAAGATAAGTCCATAAAGGCAAACCACACTCCAATGCGAAGGTCATGTTTCACTCAAACGCGAACCTCGTGTCTATTAGTAAACGCGGACCTGAGTCTGTTTAACGGTCCCCTTTTAAACGCGAAGCTCAACTAAGCACGCGTTCCAACTTAAATGCGGAGCTCAACCAAAATCATGTTCCAAATCAAATGCGAATCTCAAACAACCCCGCGTCTCAACACAAATACGAGCCTGTAAGTCTCGCGTTTCAACAATAGAATGGAACCCGTGAGGATCGCATTTCTGTTATAACTGCCCCATTACTAGGTCAATTAACACTCACATAATATGGAGAGTTAATCCCTATTATAGAAGAATTCTAGGGGAAAATTTTATCCCTGAATACCCTTATAAATATCCATGAAATCTATTGAACAAGGGAAACTTTTTTTTGTTTTGAAAAGGAGAAAAACAGCCACAAAGTTTAGAAACTTTGGGCATTCAAAGGAGAGAGAAAGAAAGAAATTTCTTCTTTAAAAAGAGAACTCCAACACTTGTCGTGTCCAAGTGGAGTGATCTTCCATCCTTAAAATGATCCAAAAGAAGCTTGTCATTCAGCCAGTCAATGGAAAACAAGATTCACTCTCCATCGCAACACAAAGAATCCAGCCTTAAATAAAGAGGAGATTCAAATGTCCTTCTCTCTTTTATAATCAGATCTCATCTGTTTATTTTTTTTTGCAATCAATTAGAAGTTTACTTCATATTTTCTGACAAAACAAAAGATGACGACTCTGGGGACTGTTACTGACGAGAAAGTCATGGCGCAAGCTGACGCCAAGCTCATTGGATCAACGATTAAGTCGCTTGTCGTCAAATTCGACCAAGAAAATTTTGAAAAGTTTCTTTCTTCTGGCTCTAATAGCCAAAAAGTAACGCGACAGTACCACAGAGTCTCTTTGTGGACCCGCTCTCAAGTCTCTCTGGAGACTTTTCTAAAAGTGGCCTGTGCCATTGCTTATAATGCAAACAACGTCATGTCCAGTGAGGTTTTGAAAACCTCCCGTGTAGCCCTTATGGCCTGCATCAACGTCTCTCAGGAGACCCGTGGGGCCAATATTCTAGCTCACGGACAAAAAGATGATGAAGGCATGTCCTGCCATCTCTCTCCTCTCCAGACTCTATAATTTCAGGTTGCCAGGGGTTCCCATAGCTCTCAAAATTCAACCGAAATGCTGAACATCGATGAAGGCATCACGTCCGTCGATAGAAAATTGAAGATTATGCAGTTGTAATCTACTTTGCAGATACGGAACGTGAGGCTCAGACCCGTGTTTCTTTGAAGCAACACGAGACCCGCATTTCTCAAATGCGCTCTCAATGTCCAAACGCGAGGTCTGCATTTTTGTTCTAAAACGCAAGGTTCGAGTTTGGCTCACGTTTCTCCGGAGCAACACAAGACCCGCGTTCTTCAAACGTGTGTCTCAACTTCCAAGCGCGAGGTTTGTGTTCTTGTTTCAAAACATGAGAGTCGCATCCAATCTGTGCCAGAACATGACTCTCGCATTCATACTACTCAACGTGAAGTTCGCATTCTGAAGCAGCCTCTGCCAAACACGAGGCTAAGACCCGCGTTCAGCCTCAGATGGCTAGGATCAAATTGATCCAAAAAGTTTTCAACCCTAAGGATTCGAGGCTAGTCTTTTGGATACTGATTAGTCTACAATTTTGCATTATAACATTGCATTTTCCTACCGACTTATGAATAAAATATTATTTCTAATTGTGTTTTGATCTACTTTGCAGATAAATCAATAGTCTAGGGGTAAATAAGTAATAAGAGCTTAATTAAACTCATTTTTGGGTAATTAAATCCGGATTTCTTAAAGGCCAAGTTAGAGAGTTTCTAGAAGATACATTGAATTTAAACATTGGCGGGTGTCTGAGAAGAATCTGGATAGTAATAACTGAATCTGAGCATATCTGGCGCATTTTCGTGGCAATATGTTGGGCCCACGCGTCGATTTTCGACGCGTGGCCTCGTTTCGCCTTCCAAAATCTTTTTGCCTATAAATACTGCAGGGTTTGGATGAAACAGAAGCAGATAGAGAAATAGGCTAGATTTTTTATCTTTAAGTGTAGGTGTTTTTCTTTTCTTTTCTTTTGTATTTTCATTTCATTTTTAGATCATGTATTAGGGCTGAGAGATTCAGAGAGAGAAAGAGAGATTGATGTAATAGATGGTGACAATCTATGTAAAGGTGTCTCCTTTCTTCTCTATTGTAATCTTCTCCATCTTCTACATGATGCTTAGCTAATTTTTCTTCTCATGGCAATCTAACTACTAACCACTAACCATCTAACCACTTACTTGATAATCCACATGAATCTAATAGCCTCTTCAAGGCCTTGCTCTTGCAAGAGCCATTGATGGCTCATGATGATGGATTCTAACATTCTAACATTTCTAACATCTAACCCACTAACTTGCTAACTTGTAATGTCTTTTTATTTTATGCTCACTCCTAATGGGTTTTGATGATTTAATAGTAGCTTGCAACTTGTTGTGTGGTATGGATGTGTTATTTGAATGTAGAAGAACAATCTTATGTGTCATGATTTGTATCGTCTCTTGAAGCCAAGGATTAGTGATGGTCAAGGATCCATGTGAGGTAACTATCACTAAGAGGTTAGCATGGTTAGTAGAGCAATTAGTAGTTAGTAGCCATGACTTTTCTTTTATCTTATTTTAAAAATCAATTTCAAAACCCTTTTATCATGTTCCCAATGTTGTCCTCACCAACTTCCTAGTTCATCTTTGTTTCATCTTCTTTTATTTTCAAAATCATTCCGCTTTTATTTTCAGTTCGCCGATTTCATCGGCTTCTACCCTATCACTTTAAGTTTTCATTTCTTTTCCTTTTCCTCATTGTTTAACAAAGAAGAACTTATTAACAACCAACGTGAACATAAACTGTTAATGCTTCTATTGCCTCCCGTCCCTGTGGATTTGACCCGATGAGCCAATGCTATAACGGATGTATCGAGGGAACATTAGCACATATATAATTTCACTGATTTTACAAGAACATACATATTTGAGTGCTTGTTTTCCCCCGATCAGATACCCCTGCAACGGATCTAAGGGACTACCTGACAAAGAAAAGGGGTGTCCTCAAATCACTTCCCTATGCTATTAAGAAGGGCTCATCATGGCAGTACTCTCTAAATTCAACTGCAATCCTTATACGAGCAAGTCGTTGGTATTTAATCAGCTGTCAGCTGGCCCAATCTCTAACTCAGCCAAGAGACGCCGCTCCTACAAGAAGAAGTTATTCTCTGACATGGAGTACCCTGAGGTGACTTCAAATATGGTAGGTCCGTGTACTACATCAAGCAAGTCCAAAGGGAAGCAAATAGTCATCTACTCTGGCTAGTCTGATGATGAACCTTCTTCTAGTTTGAAGGAAATACTGAGCGAATTAAAAGAAGTGTACCAACATACTCTCATTTAGACTGGTACAGTTGACCCGGTGAACTAAAGTACCCTAATCAGGGTACTGACGTGAACGAGGCACACCCCACCGTCGCGAAATCACAAGCCTCTAACTCTTCTATAGAGAAAGAAGCCTTCACATACATGTTGGGCACTACCAAAGAAGTGGCCAAGAGATTCGAAGAGCAGGCCCAAGTTCAGAGGGAACAGTTTGGTATGGTTTAAGCTTAGCAAGAATCTATCAACACCCTTAAGCAGATGCTAGCGCAACTACTTAAGAAGAAGAAGAAAACCAAGGGAAAAAAGGAGGGAGAAAGCTGTCCTTCCGAAGACACTGAGAGTAAAAAGCACTCAAACTCTGAGTCCCCCAAACCATCATCTAAAGAGAAGGATAGTTCAGAAAGTGGATCTCATCACTCCAGGAGGATGAGCAATCTAGAGCAACGCCTCAAATCCCTTGTGCGTCGAGGTGACCTTCAAGATGTGGAGGTGGTCCGACCATACCCAGCGGAATGGGACACAGCTCCCTACTATCCAAAATTTAAGGCATTGCCCTACATACTTTCGACGATATAGGGTCATCGAACCAACACATATACTACTTTAAATCTCAAACTGGGAACATAGTATTAAACGATGCTATCAAGACTCGTTTATTCATTGGCACTCTCAAGGGGGTTATCTTTGAGTGGTTCATGAAGCTGCATGCTGGCTCAATCAAAACTTGGACTGATTTGGAAAAGGTATTTCTAACTTGCTTCTTTGAAGACGATACAGAGGTAGCAATGCCGACTCTTCTTGCAAAGCAGAAGAAAGGAGAGTCTATCAAGGTTTTTGTGAAGAGATTCTGGAGTATGGCACTCCATTGTCCAAGTGGCATGTCCCAATCCACATTGGTGGAAATATGCCGCCACAACCTTCAGACTCACTCCTCGCCCAAATAGGTGTGGCAGAATGTCGCTCTTGGAAGCAGCTGGTGCAACAAGGCGAGCAGGCAGAAGAATAGTAACCTTGATCAAGGCTGAAGAGATATATAGCAAATCAAGACCCGACAAATCGATGCGATGCAATTTAGAGCATCTTCTCAGCTAAAAAGATGAGACACTCTAACAACGGAGGTTAAATCACCTTTGAAACCCCAACAACCAGAGGGGGTGAAGTTCCCGACCAAGCACGTGCTAGTAAAGCATATTCTTGAAGGATGAGCATGTGATCTCTCTTTTCAAGTTACTCCAGAAGAGTAACAAAATCAAATTGCCAGAGGTCAGACGCCCTGACAAAGTCAGAAAGATTGAAGATCCCAACTACTATTTATATCACAGAATGTTGGGGCATCCTACGAAGAGCTGCTACATCTTCAAGGATGTTCTTCAAGCTCTAATCGAAATATATGTCCTCAAACTTCATCTAGAGCAAAAGAAGGTGATGGCTAACATGACATCCCTTCGTTTTGCCAAGAACTCCTGTCAGTACTAACTGGAGTGGTTCCCATCCCGAAAGAGAAACTGAGGGTGATCAATATTGATTCCCACAACAAAAAAAAGAAAGACCTTGTCCCTATCCCTCTCCTTGAAGAGAGATAATGTGGGTTCACTTTGACATCATCGAAAGTTAACAATGAACAACTGTTACATATAGTAAATCCAAAGACAAGGCTAAAGCGTCCTCCAGCAATGTGGTAGGTATCTCTACCAGAAAAACTCAGAAAGATGTTGCTTCTTTCACTAGTCAGGAGAATTGGAGTCTACCTTGGCTGCTGAGATAGGTACTCCTTCCATGTCGAAGACCCGATTCGACAAGTAGTACTTAAAACTGTATGATCAGCTGGTAGCAAGCTCCTCCCAGATGATTGCAGAGTGAAAGCAGTGAGAATTACTGTCAACTTTGGGCTAACGGGTCGTATCCGCGAGGAGGAATGCGATAGAAGTTTTTCGATTAATTGTTAAATAACAAAGAATGGTGTTGGTGTTTTTCTTTTTGTTTTTTTATTGAAAAAGAGAATGGAGATAAGGAAATGATTAAAAGAAAAATTGAAAACTTAGAGAAAGTTTTGGAAAAGGTGATTTTAAAAAGTGTTGAAAATTGTTTGGTTGTTTTTAATATAGGAAAAAGATCTAAGCTCACTATCTTACTACTCAACGATGTGTTCTTCTCTTGAAATTCTTAATGCCCCAACTTGATCATAGAAAAAAACTTAAGTTTTAGTTTTGAAGCCTTAAGCAAAGCAAATAAGATTGTTAGGAAAAGTTTAACTCTTTTTCTTAAGTAATCCTCTTGAACTGAATGTTAAATCATCAAGTATTCTTTCAAGTATGAAATAAAAATAAGTTCAAGTGATATTTTAAAAGAAATAAAAGTTTAGAAATCCAAACCTATCCTCATGTACCTTCAAGAACACTTTCAAAGAAGAAAGGATTAGTTTATGGCATACATATGATTCTTTGGATTCTTTACATCAAAACTATTCAAAAAAAGAGGGATCGAAGAGAGGAATAATAGTGAGCCTAGAAAATAAGTTTAGCTACTCATGAATAATGTAAAACAAGACATGTAAATAAAACAAGACATACCCGTGAATTGGAGAAGAAGAGAAGCTTTGAACCTTTATTGATGTAACTTCAATTTCGGATTACAATCATTCTTTTCCTTTCCCTTACTTGTATTTGGACTGAATTATAAATAAAGAAACAGAGCTACAACTTCCCAATCTATCTAACAAAGAACCTAAACCCTAAAAATAAAGAGAAAATTTAAACTAATTTTTGGACCTTTTTTCTCTGAAAAATGTGCTATTTATAGGGAAAAACCAAACGGGGGAGAGCGTATGAAGATAGGAGGAGCAAACGCTCCCCCAACAAACCTAACCAAGCCGCAAAAATGCGCCTTCCATGATGTGGCCAAGTGGCCACACCTGTTTGGTGGTAAACCCTCATTTGGTGGTATACCTTTATCTCTTACTGGCTTCCCCGTTTCAGCTACTAGATTAGACGAAACTGCCTTTGATCTTTGGCTTTAACCGATTGATTTGGGAAGATTTGTTTTAACCGGTTTTCAACTTCTCTGATTTTCCATAATCTGTCCTGATTTTTTGATTTTGAATTAATTCTGAATTAAAAAAGAATTCTGATGGGCTTTTGGGCTCGTTTCTCTTCCCTTTCTTTTAGCAATGGGCCTGCATTTTATAAAGAAAAATAAGACTTATTAATAGGATTTATTAGATCATAAACATAGTAATGTGACAATATATATGCAATATATGTGACCGATTAATTGGAGTCATTTATGCATCATTTTCTACCACCATGCTATGCTTTATCTGAATAAATAGTTGATTTTTATTGCTTTTTTCTTTTTTTTTCAGGTCCAATGTCTAATGGAGAAAGAGGCCCAATAATTGTGATTTTTGGGAATTAAAGAAACATTTAAGAAGCCCACAAGAGAAAAGCCCAAGTCTGAAAAGCTCCAAAACGTATTTTCAGTTTCTACAAGATCCAACTGGGGATATGAGATGCAACAGAAAGGCACAAAAATCTGCTAGCGCAGCGGCCAAGAAACGGCCACGGAAACGCGGCACTTACCGCGGACCCGCGGCAATCTTTAGGCCGTTACTAAAACATTTGATCTGGAGACTGAAGTGGGATGGTCTCCTCTCATGAAGACTATAAATAGACCCCTAGGGCCTCTGTAATCAGAGAGGAGAAAAGAGCATTGTTTTTATAGGAAAATTGTTAGGGTTTCTCAAGGTTTTCTTTTTACTCTCTTATGTAATTTCTTCTTCTCCTTCTAGAATCCAGAAAAGAGAGAGTGAGAGTGAGCAATCTTTGTAATTGGAGACGGTGACAACGCGATACAAGGATCGAGCTTTCAATCTTCATCTTCTCTTGTTCTAGTGCATTGTTTTTCTTTTAAGCTTTTACTTTCTTTTATTTCACTTCTAAAATGAATTGTTTTTTGTTCTTTATTTCTATGTCTAGCTAATTCATTAACATGACTAACTAACTTTTAATTTTACTAACTATTAGCTCTTTGGTGATTGTTGACTTATATGATTCTTGGGATACTTTCTTCTTTCAAGTCTTGCAAATTACAAGTCTATATCACTCCCAATGAAGATGAGTTGCTTTTTATTCTTTGCAAATGCTAAGTTTTCCCTCCATATGACTCATGTGAGCCTCACTTAGAGCCTTGTCTTTAGAACAAGTGCCGTGATGGAACATGAAGATGGAGCACTTCACTATGCCAATGACTACATTACAAGTTCTTATTTGATGCTCGCTTTATTATAGCTTTGATGGACTAATGAATCTTGTATGTTTCTTAGCATCGTTAAAAGTGACTATCCTTGTTCCACTAATGAAAATCTATTTAGGGAGCCAATGATTCAAGGAGGCAACTAGCCTAGATGAGAAAAACCTCCGACATGGGACAACACAAGGACCTGGTAAAGCAAGACATACCATTGCTGATGAATCAATATGAGGCATGCATCACCCAACGAGAGTAGTAAGTTAGTAAATTATAATGTTAGTTAGTCATGGTTTCTCTTTATATTATTCTTAAAAATCTCTCTTTTGGAAACTTCTTTTTCAAATCTCTCCGTTTTCCTTCCATCTTTATTCTCATTTCTTATTTTATTTTACAAAACACCCAAAGATTTTCCACTCACCTTTCACATCGTTTTATTTTCCATTTCTTAAAACAAAGAAGAACCTTCGTTTTTCTTCATAAAGATTTCAATACAAACCTTGAATGCTTCTATCGCTAACCCTCCTTGCGGATACGACCCGTCCTAGCTTATGCTACGAATGGTGATTCGGAAGGAGCAAAGTAAACCTGCATAAACATTCGATGTTCTTGATCATCAGTACACGGCAACCAACGGTTTACTCTAAACCTCTTTTCAATACAACTAATCCTTCCGAACAAATTTTTGGCGCCGTTGCCGGGGAGGGTAACGGTTATTATTGAACTTTTGGAACTAAAACGAGTTTTTCTTCTCTGTTGCAGGTTACTGGTCAGGAAAAGCAGGAAAGAAGATTGCAGTAACATATAAATGGTCTTGGGCCTCTGTTCTAGAAAGCAGAGACCAAGCACCCTCTGGATTGTCGCGTTTCCTCGGCTCTGGTCGCGGATCCGCATCAAAAAGGAGTTCACTATTGACTGGCTTTTTGTAGGGCTGCTTGTTTTACAAAATTAGAGTTTTCTGCAAACTTTATTTCTTGTATGCCATCACCAGGAGCCTGCTAATAAATCAACAGTAAAACACTTATTGAAAAGTTTAAAAATTGATTAGACGTTTGCATTTTAGGCACGTTTCTTTTCAATTCATTTACTTTACTGTTGAAGAGTGCTGGAGTAAGGTACGTACGCATTGCATTCAGAATAGGACTCATCTCTTTGTTGATTTGTATCGCTTTAAGCGAATCTTGTTTATCTTGTACACTTGCACAAAATTGATTTTAAGGGCAATACCCAATAATAAGATAAGGTGGTGATTTAATCACCCTTCCTTGGCCCAAAAATCAGATTCCAAGCACTCACAATCCCAAGCGTTTTAATAAAATTTGATAGACGTTGGCCCCTAGGGACATCCGGACTCGTTAAGAGATCAGCTGAGGTTGGAAATTATTTTTGATTCACACTCTAGTCAAATCAGTGACTAAGGTTAGGGATTGAGGGGTGAAACCTCGAAGGCTGGTGGTTTGGCTTAATTAGGCCCGTCGCTTCTGCGCGGATACCTCCCACCAATCTTGCCCCCACCTGGCTGCTTAGCTGTGGTCTGACTCGAGCAATAACCTTCTTCAGCTCATCGAACAGTTAGGAGTCGTCTAGGTCCAGATATCCTAGATAGCTTGTGATTGTTTTTCCTTTTTCTTGTTTGTTGTTTTCTTTTTTCGCTTGATTGCTTGGTGAACGTTGTCTGTGATTGTGCATGCAAGAGTGGTATCGGGACCCAATTTCAGCAAGACTTGTTAGGACTTCTACACTTGCACAAACACCACCTCGTGACACAAGTCCAGTCATGGCCAACAACATTTCTCTCCAAGACAAGTTCTATCCCATTCGTACTTCACTTCCGTCATGCATTCTTTACCCGAAGCAACTGGGAACAATTTTGAGCTAAAACCACAATTCATAAATACACTCCCAAGATTTCATAGCCTAGAATTCGAGGACGCATATTTCTTCATTCGTGAGTTTGAAAAAGTGTGCTTGATGATGAGAATTCCCCAACTAGGGGAAGATGCTGTTAGATTAAGGTTCATTCCCTTCGCACTTAAGGACTTAGCCAAGAAGTGGCTATACAATCTGCCTGCCAGTTCTATCTCAACATGGGATGAATTTGTCAAAGTCTTTCTTAAGAAATTCTATCCCATTCACAAAACGGCCCTCATCAGAAAAAACATAATGCAGTTCAAACAGGAATCAAGTGAACCATTCTGGAAGTATTTTGAACGGTTTAAAGATTTACTAGCCCAATGCCCTCATCACGGCATAGAGAAGTGGCGACAGTGCAAAATTCTCTATGACGGACTAGATTATCAAACTAAGACCCTCCTCGAAACTATGTGTCAAGGGAAATTTTTAAAGAAAGATGAGAACCAGGGTTGGGATTTTTTGAAGCTTTAGCAGAAAAAATCATTTAGTGGGAATCTTGCCCTGAGAAAGCCAATCCCACCACTTTCAGAGCTGGTATGCATTCGATTGAATCCTCTATAGCTGCCGAGGCAAAGATAACTCAATTGATGAAACAGCTAGAACTGCTTAAGGCGAGGGAACCAAATTCTGTGAATCAAGTCAGCCCACCACCTGTGATCAACCCAGGTTGTACCTACTGCCGTGCTCTTAACCACCTGTTTGAGGAGTGTCCCGTCTACCAAGCCCAAATGTACCCGGAGAATATGAATGCAGCATACACCAGAACTAATTACAATCCATACTCCAAAACATACAATCCGGGATAGAGGAACCATCCAAACTTTTCTTGGAGTCAGTCTGGTCATGAGCAACTAAGACCATCATTTTCACACCAATACCCTACTCAGTCTTATCGACCGAGTTTCCAACAGAGCCCACCAAATTTTCAAACAAGCTTCCAACACAACTTCCAGCCCGCATATCAGTAACAACAAACACAAAATCATCCTAATAAAAAAATGTCAGATTTGAAAAGAATGATTGAAACCTTATCTAAAACCCAGGCCTCAATGATGAACATCCACAACCAGGCCATCAATAGGTTAGAAGTTCAGATAGGTCAACTGGCTAGTTCATTGAATGAAAGACAAAAAGGAACATTGTCGAGCCAAACAGTGCCCAAAGAACCCCTTCCCTATTCATGAAGCTGAAGACATATGTCCCAGTCAGTGTAACAGTGTTCATATTTTGAGATCTGGAAAGCAGATAGACAATCAGGTTTCCAGTCATCCTGTTCCAAATAAATCAGTGTCAACATCTCCTGTTCTAGTACCAACAACTAAAAATGATCCATCTTCAACTTTACAACCTTTAACCTCCAAATCGAATAAAGACAAAGCAGATGAGCAACCATACAAACCTATTGTACCATTTCCTAATAGGCTAGAAAACCAAAAGACTAATGCTCAAATGGAGAAAATTAGAGAAATGTTCAATCAGGTCCAGATCAATGTACCCCTTCTTGATGTCATACAACAAGTTCCCTCTTATGCCAAATTCTTGAAAGATATGTGCACTAAGAAAAGGAAAACTAATGTCCCAAAGAAGGTCTTCCTTGCTTCTAATATAAGTGAGTTGCTAACTGGGCTAATTCCCGTGAAATATAAAGACCCAAGGAGTCTAACTATTTCTTGTATTATAGGACAGACCATGATAAATCGGGCATTACTGGATCTAGGAGCCAGCATCAATCTTCTTCCTTGCTCCGTGTATCGGCAACTCGGGTTAGGCGACCTCCGTCTGACCAGGGTTACTATACAACTGGCTATCGATCTGTAAAAATTCCAAAGGGGGAGATTACAGATGTTCTCATTCGGGTTGGGGAATTCATTTACCCTGTGGATTTCATTGTTCCAGAAACGCAACCCGTATATAATCTCAAAGCTCAGACACCTGTCATTCTAGGACGACCTTTCCTAGCCACTGCAAACGCAATCATAAACTGTAGGAATGGATCAATGTGTCTAACTTTGGAGATATGACAAAAGAGACAAATGTTTTTCACCTAGGAAAACAACCTCGAGATTTGGAAAATGAGTCATTTGAAGTGACTTGATCGAAGGATTAGCAAGTGAACATGAAATGGAGATTGAATACGAATCTGATAGAGAATTTGAGTTGGAGTCTGATGACTTCAACCTTGATCAAATAATTGAATCCACAGTGGAGTGGGCAATAGATGCAGCCCCTATCCTTCCCTGACACAAGGAACAACCATTGACAGATCAAGTCCCCTCTTCTGAGCTTAGGGTTCTTCCTAGTCAACTCAAGTATCAATACTTAGGTGAAAAGGAAGCATTTCTTGTGATAATTGTGTCCCATCTAACGAAACAATAGGAAGAGGATCTTCTTGTAGTATTAAGGGAAAATCGAGAAGCCATTGGTTGGACCATGGCTGATATAAAGGGAATCAGTCCATCCATTGTGCAACACCGGATTCATTTGATGGAAGATGCAAAACCTAAACGTGACCCACAACGTAGACTCAACTCGATCATACAAGAGGCTGTTACAGCTGAAATTTTGAAGCTACTAGACAATGGGATCATCTATCCCATATCTGATAGCCAGTGGGTTAGTCCAGTCCACGCTGTGCCAAAGAAAGCCAGGGTTACCGTGGTAGAAAATGATAAGAAAGAATTAGTACAAACTCGTCTTCCAACGAAGATTCAAGTCTGTATTGATTACTGAAAATTAAACGCTGCCACATGTAAAGACCACTTTCCCCTTCCGTTCATCGATCAAATGCTCGAAAGACTAGCTGGACATGAGTATTACTTCTTCCTGGATGGATATTCAGGATACAATCAAATCCCTATTGCTCCCGAGGATCAAGACAAGACTACCTTCACCTGTCCCTTTGAAACATTTGCATACCGAAGAATGTCCTTCGGCCTATGCAACGCTCCGCAACGTTTCAACGTTGTATGCTTAGTCTTTTTTCTGACATGGTGGAGAAATTTTTAGAGATTTTCATGGATGATTTTTCCATTTATGGTGATTCCTTTGAACAATGCTTGCACCATCTTAAGTTAGTTTTACAACAATGCATGGAGAAAAACTTGGCACTCAATTGGGAGAAGTGTCACTTTATGGTCAAGTAAGGAATTGTCCTAGGGCATGAAGTTTCACACAAAGGAATCGAGGTTGATAGATCGAAAGTGGACGTTATAACAAAGCTCCCTGAGCCGAAATGCTTAAAAGACATTAGATCATTTTTAGGACACGCTGGCTTCTATAGAAGATTTATTCAGGGGTTTAGCAAAATTGCTAGACCTTTGACGAATCTCTTAGGAAAAGATGTACCCTTCAATTTTGATAAAGAATGTCTACAAGCTTGGGATGAGCTAAAACACAGACTTGTTTCAGCACGAATAATCTCTGCGCCTGATTGGACTAGGCCGTTTAAAATCATGTGTGATGCCTCCGATTATGCCATAGGCGCTGTTCTCGGACAACGTACTGATAACAGGCAACATGTGATTTACTATACTAGTAGGACGCTTAACGAGGCCCAACTAAATTACACGACAACTGAAAAGGAATTTTTAGCAGTTGTGTTTGCGTTGGAAAATTTTCGCCAATACCTACTAGGATCCAAGACAACGATCTTCACTGATCATTCCGCCCTTAGATACTTAATGCAAAAGAAGGATGTAAAGGCTAAACTGATTCGATGGATACTTCTTTTGCAAGAATTTGATTTGGAAATTAAAGACAAAAAGGGCGTTGAAAATGTGGTGGCAGATCACCTTTCAAGAATTCCTAATGCACTAATTGAGACTTTACCTATCAATGAAGACTTTCCTGACGAATACATCTTTAAAGATGTGTAAAGAGCCCTGGTATGCTGATATAGCAAACTACTTTGCAACCGGGCAAACACCTTCACATTGGTCAGGTCAGGATAAGTATCGCTTTATGAAACAAGTACGATTTTTCTTTTAGGATGAACTGTATTTATTCAAATATTGCCCTGACCAGATAATTAGAAGGTGTCTTTCTGAGGACGAACATCATAGCGTATTGACATTTTGTCACGAGCTTACTTATGGTGGACACTTTGGTCCACATAAGACTGCTGAGAAAGTCCTTTAGAGTGGGTTCTATTGGCCCACTCTCTTTAAGGACACTTATACTTTCTGCAAGCTCTGTGCCAGATGTCAAATGACGGGTCGGATCACACATAAAGACATGATGCCCCTTACACAGATCCTTGAGGTAGAAATTTTCGATTTGTGGGGCATCGATTTCATGGGACCCTTTCCTCTGTCTTATGACAACTAATACATTTTAGTGGCCGTAGATTACATTTCTAAGTGGGCTGAAGCTATTCCTACGAGGACAAATGATAACCAAGTTGTCATCAAGTTCTTATGGGAAAACATCATTTCCCGCTTTGGAGCCCCACGTGCGATAATTAGTGATAACGGGAGTCATTTCTGCAATAGGGCTTTTGAAGCCCTAATGCGGAGTACTCCATCTCTCATAAATTATCCACGGCCTATCATCCTCAGACGAACGGGCAAGTGGAGGTCACCAACAGACAAATTAAACTGATATTGGAGAAAACTGTTGGACAAAATCGTAAGGATTGGTCCATCAAACTGATTGATGCCCTGTGGGCATATCGGACCGCCTAGAAGACTGTCCTCGGTATTTCTCCATATCGAGTTGTATTTGAAAAATCCTGCCATCTGCCTGTGGAGTTGAGCACCTTGCTATATGGGCACTAAAACAACTGAATTTGGACTTAGACAAAGCCGGTGATTTGAGAAAGCTGCAGATATCTGATTTAGACGAACTACGAAATGATGCATACGATAACGCTCGGATATCTAAACACAGAGCTAAGATTTTCTATGATAAGTCAATTCATAGGAAAAATTTTGTCTCGGGACAAAAAGTTCTGTTGTACAACACTAGACTCCACCTTTTTCCTGGTAAACTAAAAACCAGGTGGTTAGGCCCCTACATTGTCCAGAACGTCTCTCCTCATGGTGCCATTGAAATTTTCGATCCCAAAGATGGCAACACTTTCAAAGTGAATGGTCAACGCCTAAAGCCATTTTTTACCACGGAGTCTGAGTCACACAATGTTATTCAACTGGGTCTGTGTAACCCAGTCTATATGTGACCATGTAATTCCATACCATTCCCTGATGTCTCCTGAAAATCATTTTGGAACCTCCTTTGTAAATAAAAGAATAAAAAATAGAATAAATAAGTGGGACTTAGGTGCTAAATATCGCCTAGGGTTTTCATCTTTCCCTCCACTCCCTTTTCTTTCTAAATAACCTAGGGTTGTAAATTCCTAGTTTCCATTTGGGCAATTTGGGGATTTCGTCCTTCTCAGCTTCCTATAAATATCCCACCTCCCGTGTTCTCCTCAATACCCTACTTCCAATCTCAGATCTGCAACACAAACATCCAGCGTCGCCCTCCAAATTTTTCTTCGCCCCTCTCTCCACTATCTGGCCGTGTTTCCACGGCATCTACCGCGCTTCCGCGGCCATACTGAAGAAGCCAGGCCGCCGCCAAATTTCCCTGCAGACGCGGCCATCTGAAGATCTCCGATCTACCATCTATACCTCTGCTACTATCACAGATTGCTTTCTGCAATCTCGTTTGAGTTTTCCCCCCATGTAGTCCGGGGGAGGTTTGCGTATCCCTTCTCATTGCTTGCTATTATTCCTCATGGCACCATCTATTTTCGCTAAAAAAGATTTTGCTAGAATACATAGCGATGTGAATGATTATGGGCATATATTTTTAGATCGTATTCGTGCGTGGGATTGGTATGCATTGATATATGATAATTCTGATCACGAGGCTTATTACTGTCCTGAGCTTGTCAATCTTTTCTATAATTCCATAGATCACACTTCTGTAAACTTTGACATATATCAAATCTTGGTGCACATGCCCACTGGGGATATTATTGTCACTCTTCTTCTACCGGAAGAACTCACACATGTCCCTTGCAACCCACATCATAGCGAACCCCTACCTTTAATCGATTACATGACTGTCATGGGGGCTCACTGTACGGAACAAGATAAGGGGCTCAAAGCCAGTACTACCTTTAGAAACATATATTGCGTTGGTCGCTGGATTTAACGCCACATTTTAGGCTGGACCACACAACCTCCTTTAACAGGCCGGTGCTGCAGATTATACACGACCTGATGACTCGGCAGTACACTATCTGTATCAACAAGATCATTTTTTAAAGTATCATCACCAACTCCTCCCACAAACGCGGTGCAAAGTACTCGCACCCAGTTTTGATCACTCGTCTGTGTAGGACTTTCTTAGCAGATGCAGTTTTTAACTCATATGATAGGGTGTTCGTTGCACAAGAGCGGGCGACTAGCGCTTATAATAGTTGACTTCATGCAGTCTGAACTCCTAGTGTCCAGTCCGAAGATGTCCCTGTAGAGTCCTCTTCGGAGGAACTTTTAGAGGAGGAGGATGAGCTGGCTTTTTGGCAACAGGACCCCCCAGCTGATTCACGCACCTTCATGTCCACCATTTGGCGAGGCATGAAGAAGATATTTCGGGGGCAGATTCGACTACGCAAACAAGTTGCGGAACAAACATCGCGCCTCAACCGCATTGAGGAGGGTCTGCGGTGATCACTGTTGGCTGGACCTAGCACCACCGCTGGTCCAAGCAGAAGGCGGGGGTGATACCTTTCTTGTCCTATTTCATGCGTATATTTTCTTGCATACATTAGGGACAATGCATGAGATAGGTATGGGGGGGTAGGTACTAACATGAGAATTTTCTAGACTTTTTCTTTTAGATTTCTAGGTGCTTCTCTTTTCTTATATTTCTCTTTTCTTACTAACGTAGGATTTTTTTCCTAGACCTTTTCTTTTAGATTTCTAGGTTCCTGATAAAAAATAAATAAATAAATAAACATAAAAAAATATTGATCCATTTCTTTGAAAAGAATTAACTTGATCTTAGGTATTAAGGAAATTCTAAGCTAAGATTTCTTAATATAAGTCGAAATAAGAAATTTTGTTGGATCTTTAGGTTAAGAAAGAAAAGACAGCTAGATTTAGAATTTTTTCTAAACACTATATACATTTGCATATTGAGGGATTAATCATATATTTAGTGACTTTGTTTACATAAAAAATATATATATATATATAAATAATAAAAAATATATATATATATATATATATATATTATATATATATATATATATATATATATAGATATTTATAAATAAAACTTGATCACTAATTAAGCTGGTTGGTTGTGCCTTAAGAAGCATAACCAGTCACGCCTAAAAGTTGTTGAGTCCTTAGCATTCGTGGCCTAATTTACTCGAGACCTTAAACCTTATGGATGTTTCTTCATCTGGTGCCCTAAGACCATCTGGTCTGGGAGTCATCGGTAAAAGGCTCGCTACATGGGTAAATTAGAAAGCCTAATGAAGCTAAGAGAATGTAAATATATACTCTATAAAAAAATATATATATAAAAATATATAGTGTGTGTGTGTGTGCGTGTGTGTGTGAACAAATGAACTAAAGTCTAAGAAAAATCCCTCATACATATGTATATGTGTTAGACCTGATACAGAATCCAGTTTCTCTCTATTCTTAGAAAACTTAACCTAAGTTGAAAACAATATTTCAAATGGAAACTTATAAAAAAGAAGGAAAAGTTTAGAATAACCCTAAAATGATAGATCACCGAAATTCTTGAAGGAAATGGATCATAAAAAAAAAATGTTTCTCTCTTTTCATTTACATTTTCTTTTTCTTTGGGATTTTGTGGGTGCAATCCGGTAAAAACCCTCAGGAGACAACACTCCTCCTTTAGGGTAACCTAGAGATTTAACGACTTGTTGCACGAGCTCAGTGCAATCGTGTCACCTACGAAAGTGGTGTAATAATTTATTTAGGTTTTTCTTTTGCTTATTTTGCTCAAGGACAAGCAAAAGCTAGGTATGGGGGTGTGATTGGAGTCATTTATGCATCATTTTCTACCACCATGCTATGTTTTATCTGAATAAATAGTTGATTTTTACTGCTTTATTCTTTTTTTTCAGGTCCAATGTCTAATGGAGAAAGAGGCCCAACAATTGTGATTTTTGAGGAATTAAAGAAACATTTAAGAAGCCCACAAGAGAAAAGCCCAAGTCTGAAAAGCTCCAAAACGTATTCTCAGTTTCTACAAGATCCAACTGGGGATACGAGATCCAACAGAAAGGCACAAAAATTTGCTAGCGCAGCGGCCAAGAAACGGCCGCGGAAACGCAGCACTTGCCGCGTACCCGCGGCAATCTTTAGGCCGTTACTTCAGCGTTTGATCCAGAGACTGAAGTGGGATGGCCTCCTCTCATGAAGACTATAAATAGACCCCTAGGGCTCTGTAATCAGAGAGGAGAAAAGAGCATTATTTTTATAGGGAAATTGTTAGGGTTTCTCTTGGTTTTCTTTTTAGTCTCTTATGTAATTTTCTTCTTCTCCTTCTAGAATCCAGTAAAGAGAGAGTGAGAGTGAGCAATCTTTGTAATTGGAGACGGTGACAACGCAATACAAAGATCGAGCTTTCAATCTTCATCCTCTCTTGTTCTAGTGCATTGTTTTTCTTTTATTTCACTTCTACAATGAATTGTTTTTTGTTCTATATTTCTATGTCTAGCTAATTCATTAACATGACTAACTAACTTTTAATTTTACTAACTACTAACTCTTGGGCGATTGCTGACTTATATGATTCTTGGGATACTTTCTTCTTTCAAGTCTTGCAAATTACAAGTCTATATCACTCCCAATGAAGATGAGTTGCTTTTATTCTTTGCAAATGCTAAGTTTTCCCTCCATATGACTCATGTGAGCCTCACTTAGAGCCTTGTCTTTAGAACAAGTGCCGTGATGGAACATGAAGATGGAGCACTTCACTATGCCAATGACTACATTACAAGTTCTTATTTCATGCTCGCTTTATTATAGCTTTGATGGACTAATGAATCTTGTATGTTTCTTAGCATCGTTAAAAGTGACTATCCTTATTCCACTAATGAAAATCTATTTAGGGAGCCAATGATTCAAAGAGGCAACTAGCCTAGATGAGAAACACCTCCAACATGGGACAACACAAGGACTTGGTAAAGCAAGACATACCATTGCCGATGAATCAATATGAGGCATGCATCACCCAACGAGAGTAGTAAGTTAGTAAATTATAATGTTAGTCAGTCATGGTTTCTCTTTATATTATTCTTAAAATCTCTCTTTTGGGAACTTCTTCTTTTTTAAATCTCTACCTTTTCCTTCCATCTTTATTCTCATTTCTTCTTTTATTTTACAAAACACCCAAAGATTTTCCACTCACCTTTCACATCATTTTATTTTTCATTTCTTAAAACAAAGAAGAACCTTCGTTTTTCTTCACAAAGATTTCAATACAAACCTTGAATGCTTCTATTGCTAACCCTCCCTGCGGATACGACCCGTCCTAGCTTATGCTACGAATGGTGATTCGGAAGGAGCAAAGTAAACCTGCATAAACATTCGAAGTTCTTGATCATCAGTACACGGCAACCAACGGTTTACTCTAAACCTCTTTTCAATACAACTAATCTTTCCGAACACCAATCACACCCCCACACTTATCTTTTGCTTACCCTCGAGTAAAATATCAAAACTAATTATAGTCAATTATTAGACCACTTTCGCTGGTCACGATTGCACTGAGCATGTCAACAAGACGTTAAACCTCTAGGTTACCCCTAGAGGACGAATTTTGTCTCCTGAGCTTTTTCAGTGGATTGTACCCACAAAATCTATAAAGAAAGAGAAAAAATGTTAGTTTCGAAAAGTATTTGAAAAAAAGAGAAAATATTTAAGATATTTTTGTAAGAGTTCAAGTAATCTATAAGTTATAGAAAAATTGAACTTTTTATTTTTAAACTTAGTCTCTATTCAAAAAAATGTCATCAATCAAAGTAAGGAGTCAAATTGTATTTCTCATCTAGTCTATTACTTTACCCTAATTCATATGCATTTTCGTGACCGTGAAGTTGTAGGTCACCTAGAGTGGGGTGAATAGGTGACTAGCTAATCTAATGATGAATAATGCGGAATTAAAAACTATTTAAGCAAACTAAAACCATTAAGCTAAACACACAAAGTATAATACAAGAGTGTAGCTGAATTCCCAGTAAAGGGCTCTAGACTATTTCCTTAAGATTCCTCTAGATTAAGAGTTAAGGTGCCACTATGGCTCTCTTGGTTGAATACAAATGTGAGCAAACAATCCCATGCATATATCAATAAGGCACAAGATATATCAAGCATATAAGATATAAGCAATGTACGCATGCAAGATATAAACACAAATGAAAGATAGAGAAAGCAATCGCAAACATGGGATATTTGTTTCGAAGTTCGAGCACGCTTGCTTTACGTCCCCGCCTTCAACACTATGAAGGATTTTCACTAAAATCGATCCCACCGGATCATTCGGTGTCGCAACACCTACAACGAGTTCACACTAGAACTCTTGGACTCAGTAGTCCCTCTCTTGTTCCCGCAAGAACAACACACGCAAGCACACTAGCTTGCCGAGGTCGCACTCTACACCGAGCTCCACAAGAACTCGAAACAACACGAACCCGCAAGTTCGCCTTCTCAAATAAAAGATGAACACTTTAGTGATCTCAACATTTTGATCACCTAAAAAACACTCTCACAAAAAAGATCCCAAGAGGATTGATATAGCAATGGATAGCTCATGTATGTGTGAGAAAACAAGATAGAGTAGTAGAGAAAAAACTCAAGAAATCTCTTTTGAAAACCACTCTTGAAAACTCTCCTTTTGATATGGAAGTTTTAGCTCTAAAATTGAAAAACACCTAGAGGGGGGGTGAATAGGTGTAATTGCTAATCTAACAATCCTTTTAAAACTAAGATGGATGAATGATGCAACGATCTCTCAAAACAAGACTAAGAGCCGAATACCCTGTGAAGGGTTCTGAACTCCTTCCTCCTGATTCCCCTTAAATGGGTTAGAAGTGCGCAATGCAACCTTGTTGTATGAGAATTGATCGAACAAAGAATGAATAATATGCAATGATGAAATGCACACAATATAACACAAGTAAAGAAGATAAGATCTCAAGTAAGTAATTGAAAGCAATAGAGTGCAAGAGAAATAGAAAGTAATAGAGAGCAAGAACACAAAGCAATCGCAAACACAAGATATTTGTTTCGAGGTTCGAGCCACCGCTCTACTCCCCACCTTCACCTCCGTGAAGGGTTTCCACTATCCACCGAGGACGATTACAACGGTCTACTAAAGACCCGAGCACCAAGCTCCACCACTTACAATAACCTCTACCGAAGAGATGTCTCCACAAGAACAAGATGAACACAAGTAACCAAGGTTATCACAACAAGATCACTAAACTTCTTACAAACTCTCACTCTTTTACAACTTCCTTATAGATTGAGTAGGAAATTTTGGCTCTAAGAAGTGTAGTGAGAAAACACTCAGTTGTAGAATGATTTTTGCTAGAGAACACAACTGAAAACAAGCTCAAGAAAGAATGAAAGTGGAGAGCATAAAAACTTTTCTTCTCTTTGAAAACTTAGGTATTTTTCTTGATATTTTGCAAGAGACTATTCTCCTCTATTTATAGGGAGAAGAAAGGGTTAAAAACAATTTATTTTAAGCTTATTTGATCTGGAAAAGTTCTCCAAAAACTCAGAAAAAGTCTGCCAAAAACAGATTAAGAAAACAGAATTCAGATTGCACAAAAGAGGAAAGAGCCGTTGGCACTTTGCAGGCCTGACGGTCGACCGGTCCGGTCGGCCGTCCGCCCTGCTGGCAGTAGCCGTTGGGCTCGGGTCGACCGCTCGGGTCGACCGTCCTCAAAATAGAAACACAGTTTTCTGAAGGCGGTCAACCGGGCGGTCGACCCAGAAAACCTGAGAGCAAAACTGCTTGCAGTCGGTCGACCTGGCGGTCGGCCGACAGATATGCACAAGCGTGCACGTCCTGATACAAGCGTCGGTCGACCGGGCCGGTCGGCCGGTTTTGCCTGAAACAGAAAAACAACAGCAAGACAGAACTTGGAAATTTTTGTTTGTAAAAATATTTTGAAGTAAAGATAAATAAGTATCATGATGGAAAGAGTATACATGATTTAAATATGATATATGTCTTTGTAAAACTTGGAGTCATGTATATTTGTCAAGGCATGAAACTTAGAAACAAAAGCTTAAACATGAAAACTTGTATAAAAATATGTGTGTGTGTGTGTATCCTAGAGCTAATTTTTCAAAACTCAAACTTTACAAACTATTTCTTACATTGGTTCTAAAGGACTACAAGTTCTTCAAGAGGGCTTCTCCATATGATCTTGTAAGCTTGATACTTGAGCCCGAATTGAGGCGAACTTGAGTCAAAACACCTTCTTTTAGGGAAGAAACTTTCTAGTTTCATTAGAACCCTGAAACACACTCAAACAACAAATATTATTAGTACAAATAACTAATATGTTTTGTAATCATCAAAACACACTAAAAACGGGTGATTGTAACCTTGGGCCAACAATCTCCCCCTTTTTGATGATGACAAAACATATAAGTTATTTAAACAAAAATGGAATAAGAGCTTTGGAAAGCTCCCCCTCAAACAATGCTATGTAAAAAGAATGACAATGAGAAGTAAGATACATAAAGCATTGAAAACACAATAGTTTTGTCAAAAACTTAAATAAACATAATAAAACTCAAACTTATACTTTTTCTCCCCCTTTTTGTCATACATTAAAAAGGGTTAAACAAAACGAACAAAACAACAAAAAAAAATTTATCTTTAAGAATCCATAATGCAAACATTCAACTCACCACAAATAAAAGAGAATCTAGCATAATCTAATGGTTTAGTAAAAATATCGGCAAGTTGAAAATCGGTAGAAACATAATCAATATCAATATCACCTTTCTCATAATGATCTCTAAGAAAGTGATATCTAATGTCAATGTGCTTAGTTTTACTATGTTGATTTGCATTCTTTGTCATATGAATTGTACTAGTATTATCACAAAATATTTTAATATGATCAAAATGCAAATCATAGTCAAGGAGAGTATGTTTCATCCAAAGAACTTGTGCACAACAAGCTCCGGCTGCAACATACTCCGCCTCGGCGGTTGAAAGGGCTACCGAATTTTGCTTTTTAGAAGACCAAGATACAAGACAATTACCAAGGAATTGACATGTTTCACTTGTGCTCTTCCTATCTACCCTACAACTCGAATAGTCGGCATCCGAAAAACTCTTCATTTCAAATAGTCCGGTTTTCGGATACAACAAACCCATTTCAATTGTGCCCTTAAGGTATTTAATAATGCGTTTTACCGCTACTAAATTAGACTCCTTAGGACATGATTGAAAACGCGCAAAAAGACATACACAAAACATAATATCCGGCCTACTAGCCGTCAAATACAATAAACTACCAATCATGCTACGATAAAGTTTAATGTCTACACTTTTACCTTGTTCATCCTTATCAAGCTTTGTAGTTGTTGCCATGGGAGTTTTACTCACTTTAGCTCCTTCAAGCCCGAACCTCTTGATTAGTTCCTTTGTGTACTTGGCTTGATTTATGAAGATCCCATCCTTCTTTTGCTTCATTTGGAGTCCAAGGAAATAGTTGAGCTCACCCATCATAGACATTTCGAATTCATTCTTCATGCATGATTCAAAAACTTGGCAAAGAGATTCATTAGTAGAACCAAAAATAATGTCATCTACATAAATTTGCCCAATAAGAATGTCATTTTCTACATGTTTTGTAAACAAAGTTGTGTCAATTTTACCTTTCTTAAAACTATTTGAAATTAAGAATGAAGAAAGTCTTTCATACCAAGCCCTAGGGGCTTGTTTCAAACCATAAAGAGCTTTATCTAATTTAAACAAAAAATCCGGATGTGTAGGATCAACAAACCCGGGGGGTTGTTCAACATACACCTCCTCTTCAATAAAATCATTTAGAAAAGCACTTTTAACATCCATTTGAAATAATTTAAAATCTTTTAATGAGGGAAATGCTAGTGTCATCCGTATGGCTTCAAGCCGTGCTACGGGTGCAAAGGTTTCTTCAAAATCGATTCCTTCGATTTGAGTGTAACCTTGGGCAACTAACCTAGCTTTATTCCTAATAACGTTACCCGATTCATCCAACTTGTTCTTAAAGATCCACTTAGTACCAATTGTTGGTCTATCGTGGGGCCTAGGAACAAGGTGCCAAACTTGGTTGTGCTCAAATTGATTGAGTTCCTCTTGCATGGCTAACAACCAATATGAATCGGCCTCGGCTTCGAGGACGTTCTTGGGTTCAACATGAGAAATAAATGCATAATGTCCACAAAAATCATGAAGTTTAGAGCAGTGGTTACCCTTTAGATACTTCACCTATGACGAGGTCCTTGGGATGATGAGGATTGTATCTCCAATCCTTTGGAAGTTGTTGAGTAGGCTCCACTTCAATGATTGAATTTCATTTCCTTGAGCCTCTTCTACTTTAGCTTCACTTCCTTCATCATCCTTTGGCTTGTCTCCCATAGTAAGTGTATCCTCCAAGGTCACTTTCTCCAAGCCTTCATCCAATGCATCTATTTCTACAACATTCTTAACAAACAAGTTAGATTCTTCAAACTTAACATGTATAGATTCCTCAATAGTCAAAGATGATCTATTGAAGATTCTATAAGCCTTACTAGTGTTAGAATAACCAACAAAAATAGCCTCATAAGATCTAGCATCAAATTTTCCTAAATTATCTTTCGTATTTAAAACAAAACATTTGCATCCAAAAACCTTGAAATATAAAACATTTGGTTTTCTAGAAAAGTACATTTCAAAAGAAGTTTTTGAAGTATTTTTACACAAGAAAACACGATTTGATATATAGCATGATGTGTTAAAGGCCTCGGCTCACAAATAATGTGGTAGACCATATTCACTTAGAATTGTCCTAGCCATCTCTTGTAAAGTTCGATTTTTCTGTTCAACTACTCCATTTTGTTGTGGAGTTTTAGGACAAGAAAGTTCATGCTTAATTCCATGTTCTTCACAAAAAGTGGTAAAGGGTAGGTTAATGAACTCACCTCCTCTATCACTTCTTATTCTTAAAATGAAGAATCTTTTTCCTTTTCAACTCTTTTCTTAAAGGCTTGAAAATGTGAAAAGGCTTGATTTTTATGTTCCAAAAAGAAAAACCCAAGTAAAACGTGAAAAGTCATCAACCAAAACAAATGCAAAACGATTCCCACTTAGACTTTTGGTTTGAGTAGGACCAAATAAATCCATATGGATCAACCCCAAGGGACGTGATGTCATGATATCCTTGATTGACTTGAAAGAGGACTTGGTTTGTTTCCCAAATTGACATGCGTCACAAACCCGGTCCTTTTTAAAATTCAAGTAAGGAATACCTTTCACCATTTCCTTTGTGTTTAACCTAGATATATGGTCAAAAGAAATGTGGCCTAATCTTCTATGCCACAATCAAGAGTCATCATCGAGGGCCTTTAAACAAGTAATATTACAAGACATATTAGACATATCAATCATATAAACATTGTTTCACGAAAACCGGAAAATACACAAGTATTAGATATTCTATCAATAACTTTACAAACTACATTATCAAAAACAACATCAAAACCTTTGTCACAAACTTGACTAACACTCAAGAGATTATGCTTGAGGCCATCAACTAAAACTACATTTTCTATTAAAGGAGATGTACCAAGTTTGACATTACCGATACCGATGATTTTACCCTTGGCGTCATCTCCGAAGGTGACGGTGCCACCTTCATGGTATCTTGATAGGGTTGCAAAGTTGTTGATATCCCAAGTCATGTGCCTTGAGCAACCACTATCAAGATACCACAACCCTCTACGTCGTTGGGCCTTGGAAGATACCTACATCATTTAACAAATTCATTGACTTTGGTACCCAAATTTTCTTGGGTCCTTGAAAGTTAGCGTTTCGAACCCAAACATTATGACGAGAAGCATTTAGTCTATCATAGCAAAACTTAACAAAGTGACCTTTACGGCCACAATATGAACATGAAAACACTTACCATACATGAATGCATGATGTGTGTGTGAAGTGTGAGCATGTTTGTGGGGTTTGGCATGATGTAAAGGTTGTGTGGTATGAACATGAGCATGAACATGAGATTGTTTCTTAGGGGCATGTTTCTTAGGAAACATAGCCTCAAGTCTATTTTTATCAAATTCACACTTTTTCAAAACTACTCCTAAAGAATCAATTTTCTCTTTAAGCATGGTGATCTCATTATCATTAGCTTGTGGAAACTTGCCTTTACAAGAAATTTTATAATTGTCAAAATCTTTTTGGGTGGAAACAAGAGTGGAAAGTAATTCATCTTTTTCTTTGGAAAGAGTAAAAACTTGATGATTAAGAGACTCATTTACCTTTTTCATTTTTAAATATTTTTTCTTAAGAGAATCATAGTTATGTGAAAGTTCTACAAATGCTTCTCCTATTTCATCCATGGAAAGTTCATCATCAAAAGAAGTGGAAGGGGTTACCTTGCTTGTGCTTTCATTAGCCATGAAGCACATATTGGCGGTGTCAATTTCCTCCTCGGATTCGCTCTCGGAATCCCATGTAGCCTTCAATGCTTTCTTCTTGTAAGGCTTCTTTAGGTGGAGGGCTTTACTTTATCCCGGCACTCCACACCAATGTGTCCCGGTCTTTGGCAATTGAAGCAAATTATCTTTCTTTCTTCCTTGCCTCCTTGCCATCTCCTTCTTCCTTGAAACTTAGCCTTGTTATACATCCTCCGGACGTTCTTAACGAGAAGTGAGAGCTCTTCGTCATCTTCTTCTTCATTGTCTTCGTCGGAGTATGAGGATTGACTCTTGAAGGCAATAGTTTTCTTCTTGGAAGGAGCCATATCCTCCCTAGCTTTTCTCTCCATCTCATGGGTTTTGAGGTTCCCAATGAGACCTATAAGCTCCATCTCCTCCTTGTCATTGAGTTCCTTCAAGGTAGTTACTTTTACTTCCCATGAAGGAGGAAGAGCCTGGATGATCTTTCTTACTCTTTGGTCATTGTCGATACCATCACCTAGAGAAGAAAGTCCATTAGTGATCTTGGTAAATCTTGTAACCATATCATCTATGGTTTCATTTTCTTGCATGCAAAAGTTCTCTTATTGGGACCGAAGAAGGTCTATTTTAACCCTCTTCACTTGTGAAGTCCCCTCATGTGTAACTAGCAAATGTGTCCAAATTTCATATGCGGACTTGTAATGAATAACTCTAGCTATGTCATCATCATTAAGGGCTTGAAGGAGTGCATAATGAGCCCTAGCATTAGCATCAAATTCCTTAGTCTCAATTTCGGACCAAGTGGATTCATCACCGGGGGGTGCACTAAAGGGTTTGGTTACGGCCTTTGCAACTCGACTTCCTAGAGATTGCAAGAAAACGGTCATCTTAACCTTCCATATGGGAAAGTTAAGTCCATCAAATTTTGGGGGGGTCTTAATTCCATCGACCATTTTTACTAAGTGATAGTGAATGAAAAATGAATGAAGTGATTAGCAAATATAGGATCTTTCTAAGGTTGTTAAGTCAAGAGCCTAGAGACCAAGCTCTGATACCAATTGAAAAATACCTAGAGGGGGGGTGAATAGGTGTAATTGCTAATCTAACAATCCTTTTAAAACTAAGATGGATGAATGATGCAATAATCTCTCAAAACAAGACTAAGAGCCGAATACCCTGTGAAGGGTTCTGAACTCCTTCCTCCTGATTCCCCTTGAATGGGTTAGAGGTGCGCAATGCAACCTTGTTGTATGAGAATTGATCGAACAAAGAATGAATAATATGCAATGATGAAATGCACACAATATAACACAAGCACACAATATAACACAAGTAAAGAAGATAAGATCTCAAGCAAGTAATTGAAAGCAATAGAGTGCAAGAGAAATAGAAAGCAATAGAGAGCAAGAACACAAAGCAATCGCAAACATAAGATATTTGTTTCGAGGTTCGAGCCACTGCTCTACTCCCCGCCTTCACCTCCGTGAAGGGTTTCCACTATCCACCGAGGATGATTACAACGGTCTACCAAAGACCCGAGCACCAAGCTCCACCACTTACAAAAACCTCTACGAAGAGGTGTCTCCACAAGAAAAAGATGAACACAAGTAACCAAGGTGATCACAACAAGATCACTAAACTTCTTACAAACTCTCACTCTTTTACAACTTCCTTATAGATTGAGTAGGGAATTTTGGCTCTAAGAAGTGTAGTGAGAAAACACTCAGTTGTAGAATGATTTTATATCTAGAGAACACAACTGAAAACAAGCTCAAGAAAGAATGAAAGTGGAGAGCATAAAAACTTTTCTTCTCTTTGAAAACTTAGGTATTTTTCTTGATATTTTGCAAGAGACTATTCTCCTCTATTTATAGGGAGAAGAAAGGGTTAAAAACAATTTATTTTAAGCTTATTTGATCTGGAAAAGTTCTCCAAAAACTCAGAAAAAGTCTGCCAAAAACAGATTAAGAAAACAGAATTCAGATTGCACAAAAGAGGAAAGAGCCGTTGGCACTTTGCAGGCCTGACGGTCGACCGGTCCGGTCGGCCGTCCGCCCTGCTGGCAGTAGCCGTTGGGCTCGGGTCGACCGTCCTCAAAACAGAAACACAGTTTTCTGAAGGCGGTCGACCGGGCGGTCGACCCAGAAAACCCGAGAGCAAAACTGCTTACAGTCGGTCGACCCGGCGGTCGGCCGACAGACATGCACAAGCGTGCACTTTCTGATACAAGCGCCGGTCGACCGGGCCGGTCGGCCGGTTTTGCCTGAAACAGAAAAACAGCAGCAAGACAGAACTTGGAAATTTTTGTTTGTAAAAATATTTTGAAGTAAAGATAACTAAGTACCATGATGGAAAAGTATACATGATTTAAATATGATATATGTCTTTGTAAAACTTGGAGTCATGTATATTTGTCAAGGCATGAAACTTAGAAACAAAAGCTTAAACATGAAAACTTGTATAAAAATATGTGTGTGTGTGTGTGTATCCTAGAGCCTATTTTCCAAAACTCAAACTTTACAAACTATTTCTTACATTGGTTCTAAAGGACTACAAGTTTTTCAAGAGGGCTTCTCCATATGATCTTGTAAGCTTGATACTTGAGCCCGAATTGAGGCGAACTTGAGTCAAAACACCTTCTTTTAGGGAAGAAACCTTCTAGTTTCATTAGAACCCTGAAACACACTCAAACAACAAATATTATTAGTACAAATAACTAATATGTTTTGTAATCATCAAAACACACTAAAAACGGGTGATTGTAACCTTGGGCCAACAAAAATAAGTGGAGAAAACCTCTACAATAGATGGAAAAAACTGGCTTTGAAACTCTCCAAAAATCTTAAGTAAAACAGCCCAAGGGAACCCCATCTTATAGGCTCCCAAAAACTAGTCATTGCAGGCCAACTCAGCAACTGATGCTGCTGTCGGTCGACCGAACAGTCAACCGGCCAACGATCAAATTTCAAACCGTTACAGCCTGCCAGTCAACCGATCCTTGGCTTTAACCTACCGGTCGACCGGGGCCAGATCCAGAGAGCAGAGCTCTCTGGACGGTCGACCAGGTCGGTCGACCGGCCCACCAGCCAAAAGCCTGTGCACGTCTGTGCATATTGGTCAATCGGTCCGGTCGACCGACTCTTGGTTCAGTTGACCGTCCAGTCGACCGCCAGTGTGTCTGGCTGAAATATTTAGGTTTAAAAACCTTGTTATTTTAACTCCAATAAAATCTCATAAATTCATATAAATCTACAAAAATAGGTTCATTAAATTATTTTTATGTACAAACATGTTTGATCAAAATTCAACACATATTATAAACATTTTGAACCATTTTTGTAATAAATAATTTTTGGCTTTAAACAAAAACCGTATTTTGCAAAATCAATCTCCAAATTAAAAAATGATTTTTTTTCAAAACTTCTCCAAATATAAAAGAAAGATATTTTAAACATTTTTGAAGTTTAGAGTATATGGATATGATCCAATACACATATGAGATAAAATATCTATGTTTTTGACAATAAGTTCTAAAATAAGTATTAATAAATTCAAAACAATATTTTCTAAACACAAAACTATCTTATGAAAACACATATAAATTTTGTGTGTGTGTGTATATGAACTTGAGCAATCCATAACTAATCTATCCTTTACATTTTATCTAAAAATAAACCTTAACACCTACAAAACTAGACTCTAGTCTTCTGAAAATCTTCTCTTGAAAATCTTCTTATCCTTCTTGACTTAGTCCTTTCCTTGATCCATGAGCTAGACTCCTCTTGAGTACTTGATGTAATCTTGATGCGCGAGCTCTTGAATCAACACGTGCTAGCTTCAAAACTTTACTTCGAATTCTTTGTTGAAGCTAAACACCTACTAAGATCTTGATCAAATATCTGAGACTAAATAAACACAAGTATAACTACATGAGTTAATCATCATCAAACTAGTCCAATGGGCTTTTGGGCCAATAATCTCCCCCTATTTGATGATGACAAAACTCATGGAGTTATATATCCATGGATTAAAGTTAAGCTTTATAGAAGCTCCCCCTTAACTCATGCATAGAAATAAACATAAAGATATTCAATAAAATGCATAAACTAAAAAAAAAAATATATGCATAAACAATGAACTAAACTTACCAAATACTTCTCCCCTTTTTGCATAAACAAGAAAACAAACATGCATATATAAACACAAACATTATATATAAACTCTCAAAATTCTTCTCTCCCTTTTTGTAAATTCATCAACAAAGGGGCGAAAACAAATCAAACAATAAAGATATATGTGATATACATACATGAAGAGGAGAGACGTACAGTTAGTTCCCCCTGTATACATGCATTACATGAAGAAGGAATGACAAGACCCTAACCCCACATAAAGGCATAATATACCATGCATAAGTGGAGATGTTAAGTTCCCTTACACAAGTGTACCACATAAAGAAGAGATATCAAGCTCCTTAATGTGAGATACACTCAATATGAATCTATATATAGAGAAGATGTTAAGCTCCTCTTGCATTTAGGCAATAAATATCAACAAATTTAAAACACATTTTGTTTTAAAACTTAAAACAAAATTTTTAAATTTCTAAAGTCAACAACACAAATTTTTGAAATTTCTTAAGTCAACAAAATAATTTTGATACCAATGAAATCAAATTGAAATACCAATTGAAAATAATGCATAAGCTTATTAGCATTTAAATTTAAGTCAAGCTTAGCATAAACATAATTTGTGCTTTAAACATGTAAGAATATGGTAAAACAAGCACAATCAAATCAATATATGTATGAAAAAGAAAATGAAAATACCAATTTGAAATTGATACTAATTGAAGTTTGAAGCATACATATATAGGAAACACATATGAGTATACAAAAATGAAATTTTTCATTAAAATCATGTATATCTCATAGCTACCTCCCTTTCATGCACGTGTTTAAATAGATTTTCAATAAGTGTATACAAGGCATAGTCTCCCAACCAACCGCCCTTTTAGGGTAAAAATTTTCAAAAATAAGATTTGAAATAATTATTGATTGAAAATACTACCAAATGAAGAATAAATAACTAGTATAAAGTGATTTTTGAATAACTAGTTAAAGATCCTTCAAATATGAAACCAAATCATATATATCTCATGAAACATTGCTAAGTACACAAAGATTATCACTCAAGATAGATAAAGCTCAAAAATGTGCTCAAAAAATATATGAATAACAAAAAAGTAATATGAGTGTACAAGAATCATGTGAATAGCACATTCATGAAAATAATCAATAAAAGCTCAAAACACCAAAGCATATGAAAATTATAATATTTTTCATTAAAAACAAACTTCAAGGTATATGTATGTTCTATCAAAACTAAAAATATACATACATATCCCAAAAACAAACAAGTCTATAGTAGAATTTGTATGAAGGCAAGTGACTCAAGGGTATAATTTATATGTATTAGTTTTAGACAAGAATAACATATACATGAAGCAAAACATACACAAAGATAGGAAAAACAAGTATAAATGAAAGAATCATCAAAACTAGGTTATACATGTACATGTAATGAGTACAAATGAGCAATGAGACACAAACATATAATAATCAAGTGTAGCTCACTACTTGTACAAGTATATACACAAGTTTTAATGAAGACTACATCTAAATAAATATTCACCACAAGAAGCACAAAACCAAAACATGCTAGAATTATTAATGTAGAAGCATGTAAACTAAAATAGGAGTTTAGAGATAGTTATCAAACCAAGTATTATTCTCTAAGTCTCCAAACCATGGTGGTTCTCCCACCAAACATCCTTGAAGGTGATGCATCCATAAATATGTCCTTTGAGCTTGAAACGCATCCACCATCAAGGCACCATTCCTCTTACGTCATGTGAGAGCCCGCACCTACATCAAATACAAGAGGTGGGGATTTGGTACCAATTTTCTTTTGGGTCCATGGGGGTTAGCATCATAAGGAACCCAAACATTATTATTCGCAAAATTTACATGATTTAATCTATCATAGCAAAATCTTGCAAGATTGCCTTTGTGACCGCAATATGTACATTTGTACAACACTCTACATGCATATGAGGATGAGTGTGATTATGATGTGCATAGTGTGCATATGTATGCCGTGGGTTATGTGCATGAACATGTGGAGCTTGTTTCTATTGAAACAAGGTTTCTAATGTAGAATGGTTGAATGCACAATTGCTCAAAGTTGTGCTCAGACAATCAATTCTATTTTTCAAAACATAA
>JAVJIF010009855.1:0-45763 GCA_038442645.1 Agave tequilana
TGAATAGGTGATAATGCTAATCAATGCACAATTAAAAATGTTATATGCAACGATCACCCAAAACAAGACTAAAAGCCGAATACCCCGTGAAGGGCTCTGAACTCCTTCCCGTGATTCCTCTAGATAAAGTTTGAGGTGCGTATTGCAATCTTGTTGTATGAGTATTTGATCGACAATATGAATATGAAACAAGTGTATATAGTAATGAATATGTAGAGCAAGTAAATGAAGCAATGAATATAAATCAAGGATTAAAGCAAGTAAACCAAACGCAAAACACGAGAATTTTTTCGAGGTTCGAGCACCCAGCTCTACGTCCCCGCCTTCACCCAGAAGGATTCTAACCACTATAACTTCATAAAGAGTTACAATCACACCAGAGTACCCAACTCCACCAATCTCAAGTACAAGTATTTTCTTAATGATCAAAAGACCACAACTCTCTTTTGAAAAATCCTTTTCCCTTATAAAAGCCCTGTAGAACAATGAGTAGGATTGAAGCTCTAGTATTATAAGTGGAAAAAGAAAATGATTTTGAGAGATCTTTGAAACAAAAACTTCAGAAATGAGAGAGATTTTTCAGCACAAAAACCAAGACACAAAACTCTTTTGAAAGCCTTTAACTTTGAATATATTTTGTAAATGATTGTTGTTATCCCACACCCTAATCACCCCATTTTATAGAATAGAGCTAGGGATTAAAGGGTAAACTAATACAATAGGTAATTAGGAAGTATTTGACCCAAAAACCACCCCTAACTCGTTTAGAGACAAAAGGACAATTTAAAACGTGTTTTAAAAAATAGCCATTAAGGCTGAAACACAGCCTCGGTCGACCGGGTTTTCAAAAAATAGAGCCGTTGCAAGCCTACGGTCGACCCGCCCGGTTGACCGCAACAAACAGAGAGTCACTGACTTTCAGTCGATCAAAGGTCGGTCGACCGAACAGGGGTTTCGGTCGACCGCCCGGTCGACCGGGAAATGTGGACACATGCACGTACCCAACGGTCAGAATCCCGGTCGACCGGTGTCGGTCGACCGATCTGACCTGAAACAGAGTCGGTCGACTGGCCGGTCGACCGCCTCAGGTCAAAAATTGAATTTTGAAAAGGATTTTGATAGTTTTTCAAAATAGTGTTTATCATAACTAGGTATAATATACAAAATGGAGTTTGTAAGTAATAAACTATATTTAAAAATATTTTGTATATACATATAGGAGAATTTTTAGAAAAGACATGTGCGCAAAAACTTGTATGTAAGAATTTTGAGCTTCAAACCTATTCAATATTCTTTAACAAACTATAAAACTAAAAGCAAATCTAATGAAGTCTCTGAGCCATAATGAAGTCTTGAGCCATGCAATGTCATGCTAGAGCCTTCTCTTCTATGGACATTTCCTCTTGTGCCATTTGTCTTATTTGCTCCATGAACCTAGAAAACCTTGCAATAGCTAAGCAATGGTCTTCATAAAAGGTACTAACCTGAAACTCATCTTAAACAAACTTATTAGTACCATATAGCTTCTATGTGTTTTGTTATCATCAAACTTTAAACAAATGGAGAGTGTAACCTTTTGGGCCACAGGATCACAACACCTTACCGTTTGACATCCTGACTCAACTGGCCAATATCCCAGCCCGAATCATTCTTTACGAGCTCCTGAGGCTATCAAAGTCAACCAGAGAGGCTTTGAAAGAGGCTCTAGCTGACGCTGAGGTTTTCAAGACCCAGGTGCCAGTTAGACCACGGGAGGAAGATGTAGAGGGTTGCCTCCACGCATCCCAAAATTCTCCCTGCATCACTTTCACGTCAGATGATATGCAGGTTAAAGGGAAACACGATCGACCCCTATACTTCACAGGGTACATCGGATCATCTGAAGTAAGCCGCATTCAGGTGGATCCAGGGTCCGCATTGAGCATTATGCCTCGTTGGGTCATGCAACATTTAGGGATTCCTACCCACGGTTGAGCGTTACCCAGACGACCATTTATGGGTTCAATGCCAATGGTACCCGCCCAATGGGGAAGATCAAGCTCAAATGCCAGATTGGGGATTTAAGTTGGAAGTGACATGCTACGTGTCGATACCGACCCTCATACAATTTGTTGCTGGGACGACCATGGATTCATCGTAATTCTATCGTTCCCTCCACTCTCCATCAAGTCATGAAATACATCAACGTGAGTGAAAAGTTACGAATGTTGATTGCTGAAAGGCATCCGTTCAAGGGAGTCGAGAACTATTTCACAGACTCTCTTGTACCGGGACTCTGTGGAAACAAATGAGATCCCGCAACCAGAAGAGCCAGACTCTGGTAATGAAGCCGACACCGAGCCGAAAAATAAGAGTGCATGTGGAAACTAGATCCACTTGTAACGAGCATTGATAAGCTCGATGTTGATAACACCGCCAATGATGTAGGCGGATGGTATATTAATGAAGAATTAGATTTGGCTTATTTTTCTGTGTTCGCTTCTGATTCAGTACCGTCAGACACTAGTACTGAAGTAGGTGATGACTCCTGGCCGGCAATGGATGCTTTGACATCATTGCATGTACCAGTGAAGTCATCCTTCAAAACGTACCAAGATGTCAGTGATGCGCAAGAATCAGTATTCATGGTTCCAGCAAAACGGAAAGGCCAAAAACTAATTCTTTTCGGACGAATTAAATCCAAACCGATATCCGTGAAGAATCAGAAAACGAGAAGGAACCCCCTCACTTCGGTCATTATGAGCCAACTGCACTCAGAATGATGGAAAGCATGGGGTATGATCTGACAAACGGTCCAGGGTTGAATTTCGACAAAGGAAGGAGAACACTACTCCAATCTTTTGTGCCAAAAGGGAAAACCCTAGATTATTATCATCAGACTCGCATGGGTTGGGCTATGTGTCAACTCCGATCCCATCAGACTCTGAGTCTGAAGAGTCATTATGCCATAATTACTCATCAGGAACGTCATCGTGGGAGTCAGATGTTAGTATTGTAACATCTTTATGGAACTTTCAGTGAATATGGTTTCAACAAGCCACCTGGAAGACAGAAACGAAGAAATGATCCAATCTGATACAGATCCTTGGATCAAACACTTAAATGCTCTTTGGGATACTCTCTTTGAACAACGGAGCCACCCACGGGGATAAGGTTGTTCAGATTAACTTAGGAGATAAGGCTAATCCTAAGCCTATCTTTATAAGTGAAAGCTTGTCGCCCTCTGAGAAAGAAGATTTAATATCTCTTGTGCGAGAATACATAGATGTTTTTGCCTGGAATTACGAGGACATGCCTGGACTTGACCCTCAAGTGGCCATGCATCGCCTCAACATTAATTCGGATGTAAGGCCAGTCAAACAACAACAGCGACGGTTCCGTCCAGAAGTAATGGAGGCAATTCAGTCAGAAGTCAAAAACTTATAGACTCTGGCTTCATTAGGAAGAACAACATCCTGATTGGGTAGCCAATATCGTCCCTGATTGAAGCTTTACCTGCACACAAAATACAAAACTTTAGATCTAAGAATAAACATGTGCAAGTGCTCAATTCTTACCGCTATAGCAAGTGGCTATGCGGGTCGTGATCCACAAGGAGGGTTTGCGATAGAAGCGTTCAAGGTTTAAATTGAAATCTTTATGAAGAAAAACGAAAGTTCTTCTTTGTTTTTAAGAAATAAAAATGAAAAAAAGAGTTATGTTAAAGTTAGAAAGAAAACGGTAGAATGAAGAAAGTGGAGAGAATTAGAAAGTGACTGTGTACAAATGATTATTTACAAAGAAGTTAAAAGGAGTGATGAAGGAAGTGGGTGTTGGTGATCTAAACTAAGAAATAAAAAGGTGAAGAAAGAAGATGAAAGAGGTACTCACCTAGTTTGGTTGATGACTTACCTGGAACCCTTGCATGTTCTACCTTGCTTGGAGCCATTCAACGCATAGATCATAGGATCGAGCTCAGTCCCCGTTCGCATTATATCATCAAGCGGAGCAAGAATGAAGTGATACGGATCTTGAGGAGGAGAACGTCTTCATGAACTATCGTTGGCACTCACACAGCATCGTTATACTTATGCTTCTAGATTCACTTGCAAGTTCATCAAAAACAAAAGAGGTAAAGTAGAAAGAAGAAAAAGAAAATGAAAGTAAAGAAGAACATAAACATATTACCTTTTATTGCTTGAAACGATGGAAGAAAGGAGGAGGGTACATCGGTCACTCTCAACGTAAGCCTCTCTCTCTTACTTACATGAATCTTCATCTAACCTAAGCTTACATACAAATTACATAAAAAGAAAAGAAAAACCTAAACTACAAGAAATGAAAACTAGGCTAAATCCTATCTCTGCATGGTCGTCCATTTTCAGTGCAAATACTGGCTTTTTATAGGCAAAACCCTAACAGGTAAGATCCCGTGAAGATTTGGGGAGCAAATGCTCCCCCAACAGAATTAGTTTGGCCGCGAAAAGGTGACTTTGGCCGCGTTTTCGCGGCCAGGGTGTGGCCAGGTGGCCACACCATGTTGGTGGGTTTCCCTGCTTTTTCCTTATGCTTTCTTCAGTTGGTTTTCTCGTTTGAGTCCAGTATTGTGACGAAATGGCCTGTGATTCTTGGCTTTAACCGATCGATTCTGAGAGGATTCTTCTCAACCGGTTTTCAACCTCTTGATTTTGCCCTTATTCAGTGAGCTCAAATTAATTCTGATTTAATTCAGAATTTTGTGGGCTTTTGGGCTCATTTCTCTTCATCTCCTTAAAGAATAGGCCTGCAAATAAATTAAATATTTAATTAGGACAATGCAGATTTTATTCTATAATAAGTATGAAAATATGATACTAAATATGCAACATTAGTGATTGAGATTTCCTGCACGCAAAAATAAAATATTAGATTTAGAATTAAAGGTGTGCGAGGTTCTCAATACTAATCCGCTGTAGCAAGGCTATGCGGGTCGTGATCCTCAGGGAGGGACTAGCGATGGAAGCGTTTGTAAGTTATCCCTAAAAATTTATCTTTTTTAATTATTTTGTTAGTCACAATGATATTTACAATGAAAAGTGGTATTTACAATGAGTTGTGGGAAAGAATATGGAAAGATGTGGATGGTGATCTAAACTAGAGAAGGAAAGAAAGAAAAACTTATAATACGTACAAACCTCTTCAGCCTGCTTACCTTTGATCCGTGCGATGATTTACCTTTTCTTCGAAGACTTGCAAGTATGGCGTATAGGATGTTCATCGCCATAAGCCATCAAGGGTTCTTCTTTGGCTAGGCAGTCTCAATGCAATTGGGTCTCATTGTTCACAAGGCATTAGAGAAAAACAATGGAAGAAAACAGGAACAGAGAAATACAAGAATAAAACACGAAGAAATAAAACAAGAATAATAAAAAAAGACAAACCTCAAGCAGATTTCATTAACAATAGAAGAAGAGTTGGCTTACACCGCTGTCACCTCAGTACAAGCATGGACTCCTTCCTCCATGAAAGCTTCCTCCACTCTCAGTTACAGATTTTACAAAAGAAAAACGAACATAAAATCTAACCTAGAAGAAAGAAGAAAAACCTAAACCCTAGCTTTTGGCCCTTGGCTCGCCTCTGGACGCTTTCTGTGTTGCATCTGCAGGGGTATTTATAGGAGTTGGAAGATGTAGAGTCCTAGTACAACTCTCCCAAAAAATCTTATCTCCAGACTTGTGGCACTTATCCATAGAAGTTCAAATCAAATCTGTCCTGCAATTTATTATCCTGTTGATCGTCGAAATTGGCTTATCTACGGACTAAATTGGAAAGTTTGATCAACATAAGAGTTGTAGGGCTTCAAGTCTTCTTTCTGGAGCATTTTGAATCATCAGATTTGCATATCTGTAGCAAAAGTTATGATCTGAATACTAAACATGTACAGTCTGAATCCGAATTTACCTTTAAACTCTTTCCGGCAAGCATTTAGGGTTGAATAGAAGTCTATCCTTTCCTCTTCTTTGTATTTGTAACTTTGGCCCTTATGTATTTGCACTTTTACACCTGGGCTTGGACTTGGGCTTGGATATGGGCTTTTGGGCTTCATTAAGCTTTATTTCTTATAAAAATAAGAACTCGAGGCCTGCACACAATAAATCACAAAATATTAATAAATGTGCAGAATTAAATGAATAAATATGAAAATGTGATGGTAAATGTTATGATAAAAATGCAATTTTCACTACCAATCACACCCCCACACTTATCTTTTTGCTCGTCCTCGAGTAAAAACAAAAAAAAAAAAAAGAAAAATTAATCTAACCTAACTCACTTTCGTAGGAATCACGATTGCACTTAGCACGTGCAACAAGCCGTTAAACCTCTAGGTTACCCTAGAGGACGAGTGTTGTCTCGTGAGGGTTTCAGCGGATTGCACCCACAAAATCCATAAAAAGAAAATATTTGAATTATATTTGAAGAGACTAAGTAGTCTATAAGTTTTAGGATCCTCATTTTTATTCATTTTTTAAACTTAGTCTTAATAAAGTTAATTGTTTTCCATTTTAGGTAAGGATTAAAATTGAATGTTTGTATAGTCTTTTTCGTTACCAAAAGTCATACGCACCCTTGTGAACCTAGGAATTCCTTAACTTGGACTTTCATGCCTCTTTATTATTTTTATAACATCATCTAATTTTCTTTCGTGTAAGTATCAAGGCTTCTTGAGGCCCTCATACCTAACTAATTGACTATTAGATGTGTTAATATAATTTTTTTTTTAGCATGTATAACTCATCTAATTTTCTTTCGTATAAGTATCAAGGCTTCTTGAGGCCCTCATACCTAACTAATTGACTAATAGATGTGTTAATACATGTATAATATTTCTCAGTTTTCTTAGGCTTTCTAATCCACCCATGTAGCGAACTTAAAGTCGGTGGCTCCCAAACCGGTCGGCTTTAGGGCACCAGGTGAGAAACACCCCGCGGACTCAAATTCGAATGAACTAGGCCACAAAACTAAGGACTTTATTTTTATTTAGAACTCACCTTTAGGCGTGAATACTTATGCTTCTTGAGGCACATGTATCCAGCTTAATTGGTGATATTATTTTCTTCTTTTTTTTTTCTTTTTTTATGAGGCACAAGGTCTTTGTCTTAGAATCCTAGATATATACTAGGAATGCACATTTCATTAAGGTAAAAATTAAGACTAACTAATTATTCAATTTCTCCTCCTATACCTAAAAATTCAACAATTTATTTATTTTGACCAAGTTTTTAGAAATCCTAATCATGATTTTCCTAATCCTTAAAACTAACTTAGATTTCTTTCAAAAAATAAGTCAAAATACTTCCTTTTTATAACATTTTTTTTATTTTTTAAAATTTTTTTTATTAGCAAATTTTGTTAGTATCTACTTATGTTAGTATGTTAGTAAAGCCCACCCCACACTTACCTCATGCATTGTCCTCAATGTATGAATGAATGCATATATGCATGAAAAAGAACAAGGGAAGGCGGAAGATTACCTTAGGGGGTGGTTCCGGTGGTGGTCTAATTGGTCCACGAAATGCGGCCCAATCAAGATAACGTGGTAGTTCACGGGACCTACCTTTATTGACCTCTTTTTTATTTACATATTTACAGTCCCCAGAATGAATAGGATCATGGAAGATCCTCTCGTGAAACTTACTCCCTTTACATGACCAGTCCTGGAAAATCATCACAGAGTCATGGTCTATACCTATGTCCAAAAAAAGAATGTGACTTGGTAGGATGGTTAACTTGGACTCAAGAATGATAGGTTCAGGAACTAATACCGACTCAGGAAGGTAACTTAAATCAAGTAAGGGTTCAGGAGTCGAGCATGGTTCAAGAAGTGGGTCCAAGTCAAGAAATGGAAAATCAAGTCCACAATCATCTTCCCATAATGGAATGTGACTCAATATTAGTGATTCAAGTTTAGGAATGATAGGTGTGGGAATCAAAACTGACTCTAAAAGATTACTTAAGTCAGGTAACAAAACAGGAGTCAATAATGATTCAGGAATTTGAACTTGATCACAGATTTGGGAATCTAGGTCACATATCTCATTGGGTTCAACCTCATAAAAATGAGAACTTGCCAATTTGTCAATAGGGCTTTCATAAGTATGAAATTGGTCAAGTTCAATATGGTGATCATCAAAAATGGGTGATTCAATTTCACGATCTATGGGTACGGGAATAAATGTTGGCTCAGAAAATTGGTCCAAATTGGGTAAGGATACTGGAGTCAACATAGATTCGAAGATGAAAACTGAATCGCAAAGTTGGGGATCGGGTTCACATTCATAATCTAATTCAATCTCATTGAAATTAAAACTAGCCAATTTGTCCAAGGATTGGGATTGAGCAAGTTCATATTGATGTGATGAAATTGAATTTTGATCAAGGTCTTCTAAACAGAATGATTCTTGGTTCCTATCAAGATGCTCAAGAATGTTTGAAAGTCTAGAAATTTGATCATTCATTTTATCTTGCAACCGATCCACTTTTTCTTCTAACCCATCGAATAGATCAATGGAGGACTGAAACCTTGGTGATGTGAGAAAAGACGTATATGAAGATAATGGTTGAACAGGTGGTTGACCATATGGCTCAGGGGTGTTGAATCCCCATTGACTCTGTGAAGAGTAGTGATGATTATTCCAATCTTGTTCATAGTATTGGGACTGGGGCATGTAATTATTCGGATAAGCCCAATCTGGCACACTAGGTTGGTTAGAGTTATGATATGCCGGGTTGGTAATATCCGAAAAAGAGGTTGGTGTATAATATGGATCCTCATTAAAATTGAAAAAATTATTGTTATAGGCCATATCACACAAAGCAAACAAAAGAAAAAAAAAAAAACAAACAAAAAAGAAAAATTTCTAACCTAAGTTAGGGTAGACCTAGACCTAGACGACTCCTAACTGGTTAGACTGTCCACGGGAGATAGGGTGCAGACTTTGACCACAAGTTAATCAGCCAGGTCAGGGCAATAGTGGTGGGAGGTTTTCCGTCAAAGACGTTCCTTAATTAAATAACCACCAATCTTCGGGCTTTCGGCCCTCAATCCCTTTCCTAGACACTGATTTGACAAGAGTCAACTTCCAGCACTGTTCCCCCTTAGGATAATCTCCTATTGAGTCCGAGATGTCCCTAGGGCCAACGTCTACTAATTTTTAAGTTAGGCTTGGGTTAGTGAGTGCTTGGGATATGATTTTTGGGCTAAGGAAGGGTGATGAAATCCCCACCTTATCTTATTTATGGGTTATGCCCTTAAGATGAATTAGTGCAAGTGTACAAGATAAATAGATAAGATTCACTCAAAGCAGAAAATCAACCAAGAGATGAGTCCTATTCTACATGCAATGCGTACGTACCTTGCGTCTCCAGCACTCTTCAACAGTAAATAAAAATAATTGAAAAGACACGTGCCTAATATGCAAACGTCTAATCAAATTTTATTTTTAACAACCAATAATTTACTGTTGAATTATTAGCAATTTACAGGTATATCACAGAACAAATCAGAACAGAGCAGAAAGCAGAATTTTAACTTGAAGCACCCTGCAAAAAATTGGATCAGTAATTCACCACTGTTGCCGCGTTTCCGCGGCTCTGGCCGCGGATCCGCGGCAAAACAGTGGGTTCTGGTGCTCTGCCTTCGAGGGCAGAGGCACAGAATAGTAATATGTCCACTGCTGCTGCTATGTTTCTGTTTCCTGTTCTCCAAACCTGCAAACAGAAAAGAATAAAGAATTAGTTAAAAATTAAATTTTTGTTTTAGAGATAAACTTACCGTCCCTCCCCGGCAACGGCGCCAATTTTTTGATTGAGATTTCCTGCACGCAAAAATAAAATATTAGATTTAAGAATTAAAGGTGTGCGAGGTTCTCAATACTAATCCGCTGTAGCAAGGCTATGCGGGTCGTGATCCTCAGGGAGGGACTAGCGATGGAAGCGTTTGTAAGTTATCCCTAAAAATTTATCTTTTTTAATTATTTTGTTAGTCACAACGATATTTACAATGAAAAGTGGTATTTACAATGAGTTGTGGGAAAGAATATGAAAAGATGTGGATGGTGATCTAAACTAGAGAAGGAAAGAAAGAAAAACTTATAATACGTACAAACCTCTTCAGCCTGCTTACCTTTGATCCGTGCGATGATTTACCTTTTCTTCGAAGACTTGCAAGTATGGCGTATAGGATGTTCATCGCCATAAGCCATCAAGGGTTCTTCTTTGGCTAGGCAGTCTCAATGCAATTGGGTCTCATTGTTCACAAGGCATTAGAGAAAAACAATGGAAGAAAACAGGAACAGAGAAATACAAGAATAAAACACGAAGAAATAAAACAAGAATAATAAAAAAAGACAAACCTCAAACAGATTTCATTAACAATAGAAGAAGAGTTGGCTTACACCGCTGTCACCTCAGTACAAGCATGGACTCCTTCCTCCATGAAAGCTTCCTCCACTCTCAGTTACAGATTTTACAAAAGAAAAACGAACATAAAATCTAACCTAGAAGAAAGAAGAAAAACCTAAACCCTAGCTTTTGGCCCTTGGCTCGCCTCTGGACGCTTTCTGTGTTGCATCTGCAGGGGTATTTATAGGAGTTGGAAGATGTAGAGTCCTAGTACAACTCTCCCAAAAAATCTTATCTCCAGACTTGTGGCACTTATCCATAGAAGTTCAAATCAAATCTGTCCTGCAATTTATTATCCTGTTGATCGCCGAAATTGGCTTATCTACGGACTAAATTGGAAAGTTTGATCAACATAAGAGTTGTAGGGCTTCAAGTCTTCTTTCTGGAGCATTTTGAATCATCGGATTTGCATATCTGTAGCAAAAGTTATGATCTGAATACTAAACATGTACAGTCTGAATCCGAATTTATCTTTAAACTCTTTCCTGCAAGCATTTAGGGTTGAATAGAAGTCTATCCTTCCCTCTTCTTTGTATTTGTAACTTTGGCCCTTATGTATTTGCACTTTTACACCTGGGCTTGGACTTGGGCTTGGATATGGGCTTTTGGGCTTCATTAAGCTTTATTTCTTATAAAAATAAGAACTCGAGGCCTGCACACAATAAATCACAAAATATTAATAAATGTGCAGAATTAAATGAATAAATATGAAAATGTGATGGTAAATGTTATGATAAAAATGCAATTTTCACTACCAATCACACCCCCACACTTATCTTTTTGCTCGTCCTCGAGTAAAAACAAAAAAAAAAAAGAAAAATTAATCTAACCTAACTCACTTTCGTAGGAATCACGATTGCACTTAGCACGTGCAACAAGCCGTTAAACCTCTAGGTTACCCTAGAGGACGAGTGTTGTCTCGTGAGGGTTTTCAGCGGATTGCACCCACAAAATCCATAAAAAGAAAATATTTGAATTATATTTGAAGAGACTAAGTAGTCTATAAGTTTTAGGATCCTCATTTTTATTCATTCTTTAAACTTAGTCTTAATAAAGTTAATTGTTTTCCATTTTAGGTAAGGATTAAAATTGAATGTTTGTATAGTCTTTTTCGTTACCAAAAGTCATACGCACCCTTGTGAACCTAGGAATTCCTTAACTTGGACTTTCATGCCTCTTTATTATTTTTATAACATCATCTAATTTTCTTTCGTGTAAGTATCAAGGCTTCTTGAGGCCCTCATACCTAACTAATTGACTATTAGATGTGTTAATATAATTTTTTTTTTTGGCATGTATAACTCATCTAATTTTCTTTCGTATAAGTATCAAGGCTTCTTGAGGCCCTCATACCTAACTAATTGACTAATAGATGTGTTAATACATGTATAATATTTCTCAGTTTTCTTAGGCTTTCTAATCCACCCATGTAGCGAACTTAAAGTCGGTGGCTCCCAAACCGTCGGCTTTAGGGCACCAGGTGAGAAAACACCCCGCGGACTCAAATTCGAATGAACTAGGCCACAAAACTAAGGACTTTATTTTTATTTAGAACTCACCTTTAGGCGTGAATACTTATGCTTCTTGAGGCACATGTATCCAGCTTAATTGGTGATATTATTTTCTTCTTTTTTTTTCTTTTTTTATGAGGCACAAGGTCTTTGTCTTAGAATCCTAGATATGTACTAGGAATGCACATTTCATTAAGGTAAAAATTAAGACTAACTAATTATTCAATTCTCCTCCTATACCTAAAAATTCAACAATTTATTTATTTTGACCAAGTTTTTAGAAATCCTAATCATGATTTTCCTAATCCTTAAAACTAACTTAGATTTCTTTCAAAAATAAGTCAAAATACTTCCTTTTTATAACATTTTTTTATTTTTTAAAATTTTTTTATTAGCAAATTTTGTTAGTATCTACTTATGTTAGTATGTTAGTAAAGCCCACCCCCACACTTATCTCATGCATTGTCCTCAATGTATGAATGAATGCATATATGCATGAAAAAGAACAAGGGAAGGCGGAAGATTACCTTAGGGGGTGGTTCCGGTGGTGGTCTAATTGGTCCACGAAATGCGGCCCAATCAAGATAACGTGGTAGTTCACGGGACCTACCTTTATTGACCTCTTTTTATTTACATATTTACAGTCCCCAGAATGAATAGGATCATGGAAGATCCTCTCGTGAAACTTACTCCCTTTACATGACCCGTCCTGGAAAATCATCACAGAGTCATGGTCTATACCTATGTCCAAAAAAAGAATGTGACTTGGTAGGATGGTTAACTTGGACTCAAGAATGATAGGTTCAGGAACTAATACCGACTCAGGAAGGTAACTTAAATCAAGTAAGGGTTCAGGAGTCGAGCATGGTTCAAGAAGTGGGTCCAAGTCAAGAAATGGAAAATCAAGTCCACAATCATCTTCCCATAATGGAATGTGACTCAATATTGGTGATTCAAGTTTAGGAATGATAGGTGTGGGAATCAAAACTGACTCTAAAAGATTACTTAAGTCAGGTAACAAAACAGGAGTCAATAATGATTCAGGAATTTGAACTTGATCACAGATTTGGGAATCTAGGTCACATATCTCATTGGGTTCAACCTCATAAAAATGAGAACTTGCCAATTTGTCAATAGGGCTTTCACAAGTATGAAATTGGTCAAGTTCAATATGGTGATCATCAAAAATGGGTGATTCAATTTCATGATCTATGGGTACGGGAATAAATGTTGGCTCAGAAAATTGGTCCAAATTGGGTAAGGATACTGGAGTCAACATAGATTCGAAGATGGAAACTGAATCGCAAAGTTGGGGATCGGGTTCACATTCATAATCTAATTCAATCTCATTGAAATTAAAACTAGCCAATTTGTCCAAGGATTGGGATTGAGCAAGTTCATATTGATGTGATGAAATTGAATTTTGATCAAGGTCTTCTAAACAGAATGATTCTTGGTTCCTATCAAGATGCTCAAGAATGTTTGAAAGTCTAGAAATTTGATCATTCATTTTATCTTGCAACCGATCCACTTTTTCTTCTAACCCATCGAATAGATCAATGGAGGTCTGAAACCTTGGTGATGTGAGAAAAGACGTATATGAAGATAATGGTTGAACAGGTGGTTGACCATATGGCTCAGGGGTGTTGAATCCCCATTGACTCTGTGAAGAGTAGTGATGATTATTCCAATCTTGTTCATAGTATTGGGACTGGGGCATGTAATGATTCAGATAAGACCAATCTGGCACACTAGGTTGGTTAGAGTTATGATATGCCGGGTTGGTAATATCCGAAAAAGAGGTTGGTGTATAATATGGATCCTCATTAAAATTGAAAAAATTATTGTTATAGGTCGTATCACACAAAGCAAACAAAAGAAAGAAAAAAAACAAACAAAAAAGAAAAATTTCTAACCTAAGTTAGGGTAGACCTAGACCTAGACGACTCCTAACTGGTTAGACTGTCCACGGGAGGTAGGGTGCAGACTTTGACCACAAGTTAATCAGCCAGGTCAGGGCAATAGTGGTGGGAGGTTTTCCGTCAAAGACGTTCCTTAATTAAATAACCACCAATCTTCGGGCTTTCGGCCCTCAATCCCTTTCCTAGACACTGATTTGACAAGAGTCAACTTCCAGCACTGTTCCCCCTTAGGATAATCTCCTATTGAGTCCGAGATGTCCCTAGGGCCAACGTCTACTAATTTTTAAGTTAGGCTTGGGTTAGTGAGTGCTTGGGATATGATTTTTGGGCTAAGGAAGGGTGATGAAATCCCCACCTTATCTTATTTATGGGTTATGCCCTTAAGATGAATTAGTGCAAGTGTACAAGATAAATAGATAAGATTCACTCAAAGCAGAAAATCAACCAAGAGATGAGTCCTATTCTACATGCAATGCGTACGTACCTTGCGTCTCCAGCACTCTTCAACAGTAAATAAAAATAATTGAAAAGACACGTGCCTAATATGCAAACGTCTAATCAAATTTTATTTTTAACAACCAATAATTTACTGTTGAATTATTAGCAATTTACAGGTATATCACAGAACAAATCAGAACAGAGCAGAAAGCAGAATTTTTAACTTGAAGCACCCTGCAAAAAATTGGATCAGTAATTCACCACTGTTGCCGCGTTTCCGCGGCTCTGGCCGCGGATCCGCGGCAAAACAGTGGGTTCTGGTGCTCTGCCTTCGAGGGCAGAGGCACAGAATAGCAATATGTCCACTGCTGCTGCTATGTTTCTGTTTCCTGTTCTCCAAACCTGCAAACAGAAAAGAATAAAGATTTAGTTAAAAATTAAATTTTTGTTTTAGAGATAAACTTACCGTCCCTCCCCGGCAACGGCGCCAATTTTTTGATTGAGATTTCCTGCACGCAAAAATAAAATATTAGATTTAAGAATTAAAGGTGTGCGAGGTTCTCAATACTAATCCGCTGTAGCAAGGCTATGCGGGTCGTGATCCTCAGGGAGGGACTAGCGATGGAAGCGTTTGTAAGTTATCCCTAAAAATTTATCTTTTTTAATTATTTTGTTAGTCACAACGATATTTACAATGAAAAGTGGTATTTACAATGAGTTGTGGGAAAGAATATGGAAAGATGTGGATGGTGATCTAAACTAGAGAAGGAAAGAAAGAAAAACTTATAATACGTACAAACCTCTTCAGCCTGCTTACCTTTGATCCGTGCGATGATTTACCTTTTCTTCGAAGACTTGCAAGTATGGCGTATAGGATGTTCATCGCCATAAGCCATCAAGGGTTCTTCTTTGGCTAGGCAGTCTCAATGCAAGTGGGTCTCATTGTTCACAAGGCATTAGAGAAAAACAATGGAAGAAAACAGGAACAGAGAAATACAAGAATAAAACACGAAGAAATAAAACAAGAATAATAAAAAAGACAAACCTCAAGCAGATTTCATTAACAATAGAAGAGTTGGCTTACACCGCTGTCACCTCAGTACAAGCATGGACTCCTTCCTCCATGAAAGCTTCCTCCACTCTCAGTTACAGATTTTACAAAAGAAAAACGAACATAAAATCTAACCTAGAAGAAAGAAGAAAAACCTAAACCCTAGCTTTTGGCCCTTGGCTCGCCTCTGGACGCTTTCTGTGTTGCATCTGCAGGGGTATTTATAGGAGTTGGAAGATGTAGAGTCCTAGTACAACTCTCCCAAAAAATCTTATCTCCAGACTTGTGGCACTTATCCATAGAAGTTCAAATCAAATCTGTCCTGCAATTTATTATCCTGTTGATCGCCGAAATTGGCTTATCTACGAACTAAATTGGAAAGTTTGATCAACATAAGAGTTGTAGGGCTTCAAGTCTTCTTTCTGGAGCATTTTGAATCATCGGATTTCCATATCTGTAGCAAAAGTTATGATCTGAATACTAAACATGTACAGTCTGAATCCGAATTTATCTTTAAACTCTTTCCTGCAAGCATTTAGGGTTGAATAGAAGTCTATCCTTCCCTCTTCTTTGTATTTGTAACTTTGGCCCTTATGTATTTGTACTTTTACACCTGGGCTTGGACTTGGGCTTGGATATGGGCTTTTGGGCTTTATTAAGCTTTATTTCTTATAAAAATAAGAACTCGAGGCCTGCACACAATAAATCACAAAATATTAATAAATGTGCAGAATTAAATGAATAAATATGAAAATGTGATGGTAAATGTTATGATAAAAATGCAATTTTCACTACCAATCAATTAGCGACCAATCAGTCCCCGTTACCAAAAAGAATGGAAAGATCCGGATCTGCATTGATTTTTGCGATCTAAATGAGGCATGTCTCAAAGACGAATTCCCACTTCCAATCAGGATGTCATTATTGACAATACGTGCGGGTTTGAGCAAATATCCATCATAGATGGATTCTCAGGGTATAACCAAATCAAAATATATCCTGATGATGAAAAACATACCCCTTTCAGGACACCACTGGGGGTGTAATGCTACACCATCATGCCCTTCGGACTAAAGAATGCGGGGGCGACATATCAGAGGGCCATGAATACCATTTTCCACGAACACATGCGCAAAACGGTGGAATGCTATGTTGACGACATTGCAGTAAAAAGCCACGCCAAAGGTGATCACATAGCCAATTTAAAGGCTATCTTTGACATCATGCGGGCCCATCAGTTGAAGATGAACCCAACCAAATCCTTCCTGGGGGTGGCCAGCGGCAAATTCCTAGGGTTTGTGGTAACTTCCATAGGAATTCATTTGTACTCGGAAAAGGTTCGCGCCATTCAGGAGATGCAACCTCCACAGAATCTCAGAGAACTCAGGGGATTGCAAGGAAGATTGGCGTACATCCGAAAGTTCATCTCAAATCTCTCCGGAAGATGCCAACCCTTTACCAAATTAATGAAAAAGGGTGTCTCGTTCATTTGGGACAATGCTTGCCAACAAGCGTTTGAGGAAATTAAATAGTACCTCACACAACCACCAGTCCTTACAGCTCCGGTGTCTGAAAAACCTTTCCTGATATACGTCCGAGCATTGGATCATTCTTTAGGAGCTTTACTAGCCCAGAACAATGATCAAGGACGCGAACAATCAATCTATTATTTGAGTAGAACCATGATCAGGGCTGCACATCGATACAACCCAATCGAGAAGGAATGTTTGGCATTGGTGTTCGCTGTTTAGAAAATGCGACACTTATTTGGTAGGCCAAACTATAAACGTCATATCAAAGGTTAGCCCCTTATGGTTGCTCATGACAAAGCCATCATCGTTAAACGGCCGACTGGCAAAATGGGCCATACTGCTATCCCAATATGAAATACGCTTTTTACCACAAAAAGCCGTGAAGGGACAAGCGGTGGCGGATTTCCTGGCTGAGCATCCAGATTTAAGGGCAACCGAACTTTACGAGGATCTCCCAGACGAGGTCGCTGAAGTCTGCCTAACCCAGACATCTTTTGAAAGATAAGTGTGGCAACTTTTCTTTGACGGTGCATCGAGAACAGGCCCGAAAGGACATATCATAGCAGGAGTAGGGGTAGTGCTCGTCTCCCCACAGAATTATGTGATTCTCCGAGCCGTCTTATTAACTGAGCCGTGTTCCAACAATGTAGCAGAGTACAATGCCCTTTTGATTGGAATGCAAATCGCCGATGAGATTAAAAATCTCGAGGAATATGGTGACTCTAAACTTATCGTTAACCAAGTTCGTAAGGAGTACGAAGTCAGACATGAAGATCTAGTACCCTATTACAATGCAACTATCCACATGGCCGGGAAGTTCATAAATTTTTACATCGATCATGTACCACGCAAGCAAAATACGCATGCAGATGCACTAGCGTCTCTTGCCGCCTCTTTAGCCCTTCCAGCTGGAGTAGTAGAGAAAATACTTATTCACAGTCACGACCTGTATTGCCCAAGAATCGCTTCTGAAGAGTACCAGAAGCCAACAGGAGATTGTCAAGTCAAAGAAGCTCTTGAGTCGTCAACTGGCCCAGAGCATAGAGACTGGCGATTCCCTTACATTGATTATGTCTTATATGGCATCCTGCCTGATGATACCAAAGAAGCGGCTGCCATTAGAAGGAAAGCCCCCAAATTCTACTATAATGCGATCATACAAACACTGTATCGCTGATCGCATGACGGGATCTTGCTTCGCTGCTTATCAAAAAAAGAGGCACAAGAGGTATTGAAGAAGCCCATGATGGCATGTGTGGAGCCCATCAGCCTGGCCCAAAACTTGCGAATCAACTCCAAAGGTTGGGATATTATTGGCCTAATGATTGATGCTTTACCTGCACACAAAATAAAGAACTTTAGATCGAAGAACTTTAGATCGAAGAATAAAGATGTGCAAGTGCTCAATTCTAACCGCTATAGTAAGTGGCTATGCGGGTCGTGATCCACAAGGAGGGTTTGCGATAGAAGCGTTCAAGGTTTGTATTGAAATCTTTATGAAGAAAAACGAAAGTTCTTCTTTGTTTTTAAGAAATGAAAAAAAGAGTTATGTTAAAGTTAGAAAGAAAACGGTAGAATGAAGAAAGTGGAGAGAATTAGAAAGTGACTATGTACAAATGATTATTTACAAAGAAGTGAAAAGGAGTGATGAAGGAAGTGGGTGTTGGTGATCTAAACTAAGAAATAAAAAAGTAAAGAAAGAAGATGGAAGAAGTACTCACCTAGTTTGGTTGATGATTTACCTGGAACCCTTACATGTTCTACCTTGCTTGGAGGCGTTCAACGCATAGATCATAGGATCGAGCTCAGTCCCCGTTCGCATTATATCATCAAGCGGAGCAAGAATGAAGTGATATGGATCTTGAGGAGGAGAACATCTTCATGAACTGTCGTTGGCACTCACACAACATCGTTATACTTATGCTTCTGGATTCACTTGCAAGCTCATCAAAAACAAAAGAGGTAAAGTAGGAAGAAGAAAAAGAAAATGAAAGTAAAGAAGAACGTAAACATATTACCTTTTATTGCTTGAAACGATGGAAGAAAGGAGGAGGGTACATCGGTGTCACTCTCAACATAAGCCTCTCTCTTACTTACATGAATCTTCATCTAACCTAAGCTTACATACAAATTACATAAAAAGAAAAGAAAAACTTAAACTACAAGAAATGAAAACTAGGCTAAATCCTATCTCTGCATGGTCGTCCCATTTTCAGTGCAAATACTGGCTTTTTATAGGCAAAAACCTAACCTACAGGATCCCAAGAAGAGTGGGGGAGCAAATGCTCCCCCTAACTCCTTAACCAAGCCACGGAAACGCGGCTTTGGCCGCGTTTTCGCGGCCAGGGTGTGGCCAGGTGGCCACACCCTGTTGGTGGGTCTCCCTGGTTTTTCCTTCTGCTTTTATCTTCAGTTGGTTTTCTCGTTTGAGTCCAGGATTGTGACGAAATGGACTTTGATTCTTGGCTTTAACCGATCGATTCTGAGAGGATTCTTCTCAACCGGTTTTCAACCTCTTGATTTTGCCCTGATTCACTGAGCTCGAATTAATTCTGATTTAATTCAGAATTTTGGTGGGATTTTAGGCTTATTTCTCTTCATCTCCTTAAGGAATGGGCCTGCAAATAAATTAAACATTTAATTAGGACAATGCAAATTTTATTGTATAATAAGTATGAAAATATGATACTAAATATGCAACATTAGCGAACAATCACACCCCCATGCCTATCTTTTGCTCGTCCTCAAGCAAAACAACTAAATTATACTGAGGATTATTAGACCACTTTCGCAGGTCACGCGATTGCACTGAGCATGTGCAACAAGCCATTAAACCTCTAGGTTTCCCCTAGAGGACGAGTTTTGTCTCGTGAGGGTTTTCAGCGGATTGCACCCACAAAATCCATAAAGAAAGAGAAATAAAGAGTTAGTATTTTTGAAAAGCATTTTGAAAGAGAAAAATATTTGAAATATAATTGTAAGATTTAAGCAATCTATAAGTTATAGGAAAACTGAATTTTTCATTCCTAAACTTAGTCTCTATTCAAAAATTTGTTATCAATCAAAGTAATTGTACTTCTCATCTAGTCTATTACTTTACCCTAAGTCATATGCACCTTGTGATTGTGAAAATTTTGACGAAGGGTTCATTAACTCTAACTCTTATGCCTTATATATTATTATATATATATTTTTTGGTATTATTCCTTAGTTCTACTAGGCTTTCTAATCTGCCCATGTAACGAGCCTTTAATCGATGACTCCCAAACAAAATGGTCTTAGGGCACCGGGTGAGAAAACACCCCAAGGACTTAAGGACTCGAGCAAATAAGGCCACAAAACTAAGGATTTAATTATATGAATCCCTTTTAGGCATGAATACTTATGCTTTATTAGGCACAAATACCCAGCTTAATCAGAGGATTTTTTATATATTTTTTTTCAAACTTATCTAATCATCTTTCGCATAAACACTAATGCTTGCTTAGGCCAAAGCACCTAGCTAATCAATAATTAGATTTGTTTATCTTTTTTTTCTTTTTTTTTATTTTTTATAAGGCATAAGAATCTTTGTTTTTGAACCTAAGTGTGTAAGTGTATGAAGTGTGCATATTTCATTAAGGTAAAGATCAAGACTAAATTACTTTGACAAATTTTCTTCCTAACCCTAAAAATCAAACAAATAATCTTATTTTGACCATGTATAAGAAATCCTAATTTGGATTTTCCTATTCCTTAAAATTAACTTAATTTCTTACAAAAAATATGTCAAAGTATTGTTTCTATTTTCAAAAAGTTTTTAAAAGTAAAGAAAATGTTAATAATTTATTTTTTAATAAAAAGAAAAAACTAAGTTATGTTAGACCCTCCCCCAGACCTATCTCATGCATTGTCCTCAATGTATGAATTAATGCATAGATGCATGAAAAAGAAGAAAGGGAAGGAAAATATTACCTTAAGGTGGTGGTTCCGGTGGTGGTCTGATTGGTCCACGAAATGCGGCCCAATCAACTTTTTGTGGAGTTCGGAGGAACCCACCAGAAATTTCTCTAATATATCCCATTAAAATGATGAATCCATGAATGATTTTTATTAAATATTTGGCCCCATCTAATTTCCAAATTCCATAATTAATTTCGGAGTCAAATTTGTCAACCACCCGTCCCAGAATGGAGTGTGAAAAGATAGAATGATTGACTTGGACTCAGGAAGTATAGGAACTAATACCGACTCAGGAAGGTGACTTAAGTCAAGTAAAAGTTCAGGAGTCGAAATAGGTTCAGGAATTGGGTCCAAGTCAAGAAAGTGAAACTCAAGTCTACATTTATTTTCCAACAATGGAATGTGACTTAATATTGGTGATTCAAGTTCAGAAATGATAGGTGGGGGAATCAAAACTGACTCCAAAATATTACTCAAGTTTGGTAACAAAACAGGAGTCAATATTGATTCAGAAAGTTGAACTGGATCACAGATTTGAGAATCTAGGTCACATATCTCATTGAGTTCAATATCAAAAAAATGAGAACTTACCAATTTGTCAATAGGATTTTCAAAAGTGTAAAATTGGTCAAGTTCAATATGATCATCAAGAATGAGTGATTCAATTTCATTATGAATTGGCACAGGATTCAATGTTGACTCAGGAAAAAGATTGAAATCAGGTGAAGACACCGGAGTCATTATTGAATCAGGAAGTAAAATTGAATCACTAAGTTGAGATTCATGATCATATTCATTTTCAAGTTCGATTTCAGGAAAAGGATAACTTGCCAAACTGTCAATATTCTTTTCAAAATTTGGAGTTTGGGCAAGTTCAAATGATTGTTCTGAAATGGAACCTTGATTTCCAAAACAACCTGACTCATCGGCTCTAACAGGATGGTTAGTGACATCAGAACTGGTCAAACGGTGGGAACGTAGAGATTGGACCATCATATCTATGTCACGATTACGAGCGTTTTGAGCCTGAGTCATGGCTTCAAGCTTCTTTTCATAGTTGATAGGTTCATTATTTTGATGAAAAGATGAAGTATTGTCTTGGAATTGGTGGTGAAATTGTGAGTCAATTAGATTTTGGGATTTGTGTTTGGACTCACGCATACTCATTTCCAAATTGATAGTTTTCTATTTTGGACTGGTGGAACTCAGTATGAATCTTGGAAATATTGTGGACAAGGTGGAGAAGGAGGACAAGTTGGTTGAAAATTGGACTCGGGGGAGGTGAAGCCCCACTGACTCTGTGAAGAGTTGAAATCATTCTGGAAATTATATGTAATACCCCATTCCCGGAATACGTACTTAGTTACGTATTCAGTTTTTTCGATCGTATTTTTTTGATTTACTTCTTGTATTTGACCGATTTCAGTTTTAAATATTATTTTCCAATATTTTAGATTTTATATGATTTTCTGAAATTTTCCTGGATTAAATGGAATCTCTTCAAAACCGGTGTCGGCCAGTGTCGCTGACCGATTCCTGGATTTTTATTTTACAAACAGCTTGGAATTTCATAATGGTTCTTTAGACATTATTTCTTAGAATCATATTTTCTACCTACATTCTTTTTCTGAGGATTTATTGATTTTATGAAAATTCCACCGGAGTCGGTAACGGCCAGTATCCGGGATTTTTAGTTTTAAAACTATATATTATTTCTTTAAACGAATTTCACCATGAGTCTTAGAATATTATTCTTGATTTTTGGTAATTTTTGCGAGTCGTTACGAAATACTTGATTTCGGGACGATTTCGGTATTTTTCCGAATGTTTTCCGCATCCTCGACTCAAACTCGGGAAACAGTCTTTTTTAACAGTTTCACTTTTTGAGACCAAGAAAATATCTTCCTTTTTAATTTCTTTTCCTTTTTCATTTTCCTTTATTTTTTTAGCTTCCTCCACAAACTTTGACTTTTCCTCCAAAATTCCAACTTCCACCATATTCTAGAAGCTTCCATTTCTTCTTCTCCAAGTTTCCTTTTACTTGCACTCCAAGTTTCCTTTAGCTTCTCCAACAAGCTTCTCCACCAAAATATCTTCCCTTTTTATTTTCTTTTTCTATTTTCTTTATTTTCCTTTTACTTCCACCCTAAGTTACTTCCATCCTAAGTTTTCTCCAAAGCTTCTAGAAGCTTCTCCAAACTTCCATTTTCTCCACCTCACCAACTTCCACACACTTCCATTCCACCTCACCCCTCACCATGGCAAGCCACCATTGGCCAAGAGAAACACCTCACCCCTCCCATTTTGCAAATAGCCCCCTCTCTTTTCTTTATTTGCATCACCTTCACAAATCCAAAACTCTATAAATACCTCTCCTTCTCCATTTCATTTCATTCATCTCTTCACCACTTCACCAAAGCCTTCACCACCACCAACTCCTCCTTCATCTCCACCACTACAACTTCTCCAAACCTTTACCTTCATCTTCTTCCTCCTCCATCTCCATGGAAATCACCACAAATTCCAAAACTCCACCAAAGCTTCCACCTTTCCTTTACCTTCTCCAAAATTACCACCACCATCAAAACCTCTTCAATTTCTCTCTCTACATATTCATATCATTTTATGGCGCGTCCCGAGCTTCAATGGATTCCGGACCTTTCGGCTTTTCGGTGATTCAGGCGAGTGTTCTCGCTGTCCTCTTACCTTCCGTTTTCGCTTTCCTCTTGCTTTCCTATTTTTATCGTCGATTAGGTGAGTGTTCTCACTATCTTCTTGACTTTACTATTTCATTGATTATGCGAGTGTTCTCGCTTTCTTCTGGATCTTCTTATTTCCTGTTTCGTCGGGTCGATAAGTATTTCTTTTCATGTTTTCATATACTTTATTCCATATGTCTTTTACTGCTTTCATACCATGCGTGGCCGACCCTTCGTGGTCGTTGGACTTTGAGTCACTTCCATGTTACCACTTGTCATTATTTCAGACTTGTTATTTTCATGTTTCCTTTTAACACATGTATATCACCTGACATCTAGTGTGTTATCACCATCCTGTCATGCTATCACTTAAAACCCAGCATGATACACTTGATTCTTATAATTATCATGATAGAGGGAATGTAGTACCTGATTACTGTTATGTACTGATCACTGTTATGTATTACTGTTATGTTATTGCTCATTCCCGAAATCTGATAATTATGTTAATAAGCTACAACTTGTATGGGTTATGGGAGGAAGTGATGGATGCCGGAATGATACCTTGCTTATAGTAATAACATAAAAGTATATATATATATATATCTATATATATATATATATATATATATATACTGGCGGTAGTGAATCTGTTTTTAAGATTATTGACCTCCAACACCGGACCCAGGTGAATGGGAATTACTATAAGAAGTGTTATCAGTTCTCCATCTGCTTCCGTTAACAACCCTCGCCTAGCTATATATGGATGTATGTGTGTTGGGGTGCACACCTAGACACATACCGAGATATATGGGTCAGACGAGTAATAATAATAATATAATACCTGTTATGTCCATCTGTCATGACTCCTGTTACACATGTTATGGACCTTGTTATTATTGTTATGATTTCCGAGATGTATTCTTGTTTTGACTGTTATATGATTTGCAACTTTGATTCTATACGCTTATATTACGGTGGCATGAGATAAAGGTATATATATGAGGGTTTCCTTGTTTGGATTATTCCTTCGATGTACTAGTCTCATGTGACCGTGACCTAAGCGTATACAATCCCTTTTGCATTATTGTTTCCGTTATATGTACCTGTTATGGTTCCTATCATGATACCTGTTAGGCTATGATTCCAGTGATGATTCCTATTTTGGTCTTTGACATGATTTTCGTTATGCTTTCCTGTTTAACTATCATATGATTTGCAACTTTGATTCTATACGCTTATATTACGGTGGCATGAGATCAAGGTATATATATGAGGGTTTCCTTGTTTGGATTATTCCTTCGATGTACTAGTCTCATGGGACCGTGACCTAAGCATATAAAATCAATCTTGCTTGTAATCAGCTTTATATCGAATTTCCTGTTTTATGATTATTATGCTATACCTGTTCTTACCTGATCATAACCCTCCTGTCTCCTGTTCTAATCTGAACACGAGTACTTCCTGCTTGATATTATTTGTTATACGCACACTTGTGCTTGTCCTTGCTTCGCCACTTGGCATTCTATCCCACTCGCCTGGGGAGTGTCATTGACTCCCCTGGACCTCACGTCCAGGTTATGGAGCTAGGAGCGTGTGGATTCTTCCTGTTGCTGATCAGAGTGGCGTAGCGGTAGCGTGGATCTCCAGCAGACCGTCCAGAACTTGTTCATTTCCTTGTATTCCCGCAATTGCGCATATCAGTGATGTAATATTCATGTAATATTGGATCACTTCTGGTGATAACTTTGTAATTGTACTCATGTGTTGGAATGTATAATGCACCACTTGCTTCCGTACTCTGATTCTTGCCTGTACTGATGCTTAGCGTATATACGTGAAGGTACCTCTGACTTGCGTATATACGTTGCAGTGACGTCCCCGTATCAGTGGAATCGGGGCGTTACAGGTTGGTATCAGAGCTTAGGCTCTAACTTCCTCAGTACGTCCAGATGGCAAAATTAATGGAAATAATTTTGCAACTGGAACGCTTGAGTCTTGGTTATACATTCCAACTACAAGTGCAGAGTTATCTATTTCTTGACTATCCTTCCTTTGATTCCTAATCCTTTCCATCCTTTACCCTGTTTTGGTTTTATGAAGCCTCTATTCCACCTTTGTCCCCTTTGTGTTCAATTTACCCCTTATCGAAATTGCGAGGACGCAATTTTTGTAAGGTGGGTGGATTGTAATACCCCATTCCCGGAATACGTACTTAGTTACGTATTCAGTTTTTTCGATCGTATTTTTTTGATTTACTTCTTGTATTTGACCGATTTCAGTTTTAAATATTATTTTCCAATATTTTAGATTTTATATGATTTTCTGAAATTTTCCTGGATTAAATGGAATCTCTTCAAAACCGGTGTCGGCCAGTGTCGCTGACCGATTCCTGGATTTTTATTTTACAAACAGCTTGGAATTTCATAATGGTTCTTTAGACATTATTTCTTAGAATCATATTTTCTACCTACATTCTTTTTCTGAGGATTTATTGATTTTATGAAAATTCCACCGGAGTCGGTAACGGCCAGTATCCGGGATTTTTAGTTTTAAAACTATATATTATTTCTTTAAACGAATTTCACCATGAGTCTTAGAATATTATTCTTGATTTTTGGTAATTTTTGCGAGTCGTTACGAAATACTTGATTTCGGGACGATTTCGGTATTTTTCCGAATGTTTTCCGCATCCTCGACTCAAACTCGGGAAACAGTCTTTTTAACAGTTTCACTTTTTGAGACCAAGAAAATATCTTCCTTTTTAATTTCTTTTCCTTTTTCATTTTCCTTTATTTTTTTTAGCTTCCTCCACAAACTTTGACTTTTCCTCCAAATTCCAACTTCCACCATATTCTAGAAGCTTCCATTTCTTCTTCTCCAAGTTTCCTTTTACTTGCACTCCAAGTTTCCTTTAGCTTATCCAACAAGCTTCTCCACCAAAATATCTTCCCTTTTTATTTTCTTTTTCTATTTTCTTTATTTTCCTTTTACTTCCACCCTAAGTTACTTCCATCCTAAGTTTTCTCCAAAGCTTCTAGAAGCTTCTCCAAACTTCCATTTTCTCCACCTCACCAACTTCCACACACTTCCATTCCACCTCACCCCTCACCATGGCAAGCCACCATTGGCCAAGAGAAACACCTCACCCCTCCCATTTTGCAAATAGCCCCCTCTCTTTTCTTTATTTGCATCACCTTCACAAATCCAAAACTCTATAAATACCTCTCCTTCTCCATTTCATTTCATTCATCTCTTCACCACTTCACCAAAGCCTTCACCACCACCAACTCCTCCTTCATCTCCACCACTACAACTTCTCCAAACCTTTACCTTCATCTTCTTCCTCCTCCATCTCCATGGAAATCACCACAAATTCCAAAACTCCACCAAAGCTTCCACCTTTCCTTTACCTTCTCCAAAATTACCACCACCATCAAAACCTCTTCAATTTCTCTCTCTACATATTCATATCATTTTATGGCGCGTCCCGAGCTTCAATGGATTCCGGACCTTTCGGCTTTTCGGTGATTCAGGCGAGTGTTCTCGCTGTCCTCTTACCTTCCGTTTTCGCTTTCCTCTTGCTTTCCTATTTTTATCGTCGATTAGGTGAGTGTTCTCACTATCTTCTTGACTTTACTATTTCATTGATTATGCGAGTGTTCTCGCTTTCTTCTGGATCTTCTTATTTCCTGTTTCGTCGGGTCGATAAGTATTTCTTTTCATGTTTTCATATACTTTATTCCATATGTCTTTTACTGCTTTCATACCATGCGTGGCCGACCCTTCGTGGTCGTTGGACTTTGAGTCACTTCCATGTTACCACTTGTCATTATTTCAGACTTGTTATTTTCATGTTTCCTTTTAACACATGTATATCACCTGACATCTAGTGTGTTATCACCATCCTGTCATGCTATCACTTAAAACCCAGCATGATACACTTGATTCTTATAATTATCATGATAGAGGGAATGTAGTACCTGATTACTGTTATGTACTGATCACTGTTATGTATTACTGTTATGTTATTGCTCATTCCCGAAATCTGATAATTATGTTAATAAGCTACAACTTGTATGGGTTATGGGAGGAAGTGATGGATGCCGGAATGATACCTTGCTTATAGTAATAACATAAAAGTATATATATATATCTATATATATATATATATATATATATACTGGCGGTAGTGAATCTGTTTTTAAGATTATTGACCTCCAACACCGGACCCAGGTGAATGGGAATTACTATAAGAAGTGTTATCAGTTCTCCATCTGCTTCCGTTAACAACCCTCGCCTAGCTATATATGGATGTATGTGTGTTGGGGTGCACACCTAGACACATACCGAGATATATGGGTCAGACGAGTAATAATAATAATATAATACCTGTTATGTCCATCTGTCATGACTCCTGTTACACATGTTATGGACCTTGTTATTATTGTTATGATTTCCGAGATGTATTCTTGTTTTGACTGTTATATGATTTGCAACTTTGATTCTATACGCTTATATTACGGTGGCATGAGATAAAGGTATATATATGAGGGTTTCCTTGTTTGGATTATTCCTTCGATGTACTAGTCTCATGTGACCGTGACCTAAGCGTATACAATCCCTTTTGCATTATTGTTTCCGTTATATGTACCTGTTATGGTTCCTATCATGATACCTGTTAGGCTATGATTCCAGTGATGATTCCTATTTTGGTCTTTGACATGATTTTCGTTATGCTTTCCTGTTTAACTATCATATGATTTGCAACTTTGATTCTATACGCTTATATTACGGTGGCATGAGATCAAGGTATATATATGAGGGTTTCCTTGTTTGGATTATTCCTTCGATGTACTAGTCTCATGGGACCGTGACCTAAGCATATAAAATCAATCTTGCTTGTAATCAGCTTTATATCGAATTTCCTGTTTTATGATTATTATGCTATACCTGTTCTTACCTGATCATAACCCTCCTGTCTCCTGTTCTAATCTGAACACGAGTACTTCCTGCTTGATATTATTTGTTATACGCACACTTGTGCTTGTCCTTGCTTCGCCACTTGGCATTCTATCCCACTCGCCTGGGGAGTGTCATTGACTCCCCTGGACCTCACGTCCAGGTTATGGAGCTAGGAGCGTGTGGATTCTTCCTGTTGCTGATCAGAGTGGCGTAGCGGTAGCGTGGATCTCCAGCAGACCGTCCAGAACTTGTTCATTTCCTTGTATTCCCGCAATTGCGCATATCAGTGATGTAATATTCATGTAATATTGGATCACTTCTGGTGATAACTTTGTAATTGTACTCATGTGTTGGAATGTATAATGCACCACTTGCTTCCGTACTCTGATTCTTGCCTGTACTGATGCTTAGCGTATATACGTGAAGGTACCTCTGACTTGCGTATATACGTTGCAGTGACGTCCCCGTATCAGTGGAATCGGGGCGTTACATTATAGTTATTAGATTGGGGGCATGGGTTATATTGATTTGGATAAGACCAATCCGGCACACTAGGTTGGTTAAAGTTATGATATGCCGGGTTGGTAATATCCGAAAAAGAAGTTGGTGTGTAGTATGGATTACCATTAAAATTGGAAAAATTGTTGTTATAAGCCATATCACACAATAAAACACAAGCAAAAAACAAACAAATAAGCAAACAAAAAGAAAAAATTCTAACCTAAGTTATGGAAGACTATGACCTAGACGACTCCTAACTGGTTAGACTGTCCACGGGAGGTATAATGTAGACTTTGACCACAAGCTAATCAGCCAGGTCAGGGCAAGATTGGTGGGAGGTTATCCGTCAAAGACGTTCCTTTATTAAATAACCACCAACCTTCAGGCTTTCGGCCCTTAATCCCTTTCCTAGACACTGATTTGGTAGGAGTCAAATTCCAACACCTTTCCCCTTAGGATAATCTCCTAATTGAGTCCGAGATGTCCCTAGGGCCAATGTTTACTCATTTTTAGTTAGGCTCGGGTTAGTGAGTGCTTGGAATCTGATTTTTGGGCCAAGGAAGGGTGATTAAATCCCCACCTTATCTTATTATGGGGTGGTGCCCTTAAGATCAGTTTGTGCAAGTGTACAAGATATGCAAACAAGATTCACTCAAAGCGATGTAAATCAACCAAGAGATGAGTCCTATTCTAAATGCAATGCGAACGTACCTTGCTCCAGCACTCTTCAACGGTAAAGTAAATGAATTGAAAAGACACGTGCCTAAAATGCAAACGTTTAATCAATTTTTCAAACTTTTCAACAAGTATTTTACTGTTGGTTTATTAGCAGGCTTCTGGTGATGGCATATAAGAAATAAAGTTTGCAGAAAACTATAATTTTGCAAAGCAAGCAGCCCTGCAAAAAGACAGTCAGTAGTGAGCTCCTTTTTGCCGTGGATCTGCAACCATAGCCGCAGAAACGCGGCAATCCAGAGGGTGCTTGGTCTCTATTTTCTGGAACAGAGACCCAAGACCACTTATATGTTACTGCAATCCTTTTTTTCCTGCTTTTCCTGCCCTGTAACCTGCAATAGAGAAGAAAAATTCGTTTTAGTTCAAAATTTCAATAAAAACCGTTACCCTCCCCGGCAACGGCGCCAAAATTTGATTGATGCTTTACCTGCATACAAAATACAGAACTTTAGATCAAAGAATAAAGATGTGCAAGTGCTCAATTCTAACTGCTATAGCAAGTGGCTATGCGGGTCGTGATCCACAAGGAGGGTTTGCGATAGAAGCGTTCAAGGTTTGTATTAAAATCTTTATGAAGAAAAACGAAAGTTCTTCTTTGTTTTAAGAAATGAAAAAAAGAGTTATGTTAAAGTTAGAAAGGAAACGGTAGAATGAAGAAAGTGGAGAGAATTAGAAAGTGACTATGTACAAATGATTATTTACAAAAAATGAAAAGGAGTGATGAAGGAAGTGGGTGTTGGTGATCTAAACTAAGAAATAAAAAGTGAAGAAAGAAGATGAAAAAAGTACTCACCTAGTTTGGTTGATGACTTACCTGGAACCCTTGCATGTTCTACCTTGCTTGGAGGCGTTCAATGCATAGATCATAGGATCGAGCTCAGTCCCCGTTCGCATTATATCATCAAGCGGAGCAAGAATGAAGTGATACGGATCTTGAGGAGGAGAACGTCTTCATGAACTATCGTTGGCACTCACACAACATTGTTATACATATGCTTCTGGATTCACTTGCAAGCTCATCAAAAACAAAAGAGGTAAAGTAGGAAGAAGAAAAGAAAATGAAAGTAAAGAAGAACATAAACATATTACCTTTCATTGCTTGAAACGATGGAAGAAAGGAGGAGGGTACATCGGTGTCACGCTCAACATAAGCCTCCCTCTCTTACTTACATGAATCTTCATCTAACCTAAGCTTACATACAAATTACATAAAAAGAAAAGAAAAACCTAAACTACAAGAAATGAAAACTAAGCTAAATCCTATCTCTGCATGGTCGTCCCATTTTCAGTGCAAATACTGGCTTTTTATAGGCAAAAACCCAATCTACAGGATCCCGGGAAGAGTGGGGGAACAAACGCTTCCCCTAACTCCTTAACCAAGCCGCGAAAACGCGGCTTTGCCGCGTTTCCGCGGCCAGGGTGTGGCCAGGTGGCCACACCCTGTTGGTGGGTCTCCCTGGTTTTTCCTTCTGCTTTTATCTTCAGTTGGTTTTCTCGTTTGAGTTCAGGATTGTGATGAAATGGACTTTGATTCTTGGCTTTAACCGATCGATTCTGAGAGGATTCTTTTCAACCGGTTTTCAACCTCTTGATTTTGCCCTGATTCACTGAGCTCGAATTAATTCTGATTTAATTCAGAATTTTGGTGGGCTTTTGGGCTCATTTCTCTTCATCTCCTTGAGGAATAGGCCTGCAAATAAATTAAACATTTAATTAGGACAATGCAGATTTTATTCTATAATAAGTATGAAAATATGATACTAAATATGCAACATTAGCGACCAATCACCTAAGATGATCACTGACGCTATCACTTATGCCAAAAGATGTCATGCTTGCCAAGTGCATGGTGATTTTATCCATCAAGCATCAGGATACCTCCACTCTACAACTTCTACCTGGCCATTTGAGATGTGGGGCATGGACGTAGTTGGCCTTATCAGCCCACCGTCATCAAAAGGACATCGGTTCATTTTAGCTATAACCGATTACTTCTCTAAATGGGCTGAGGCCATTCCGTTGAAAGAGGTAAAGTCATATGATGTGATCAAATTCGTTAAACATCACGTCATCTGCCGCTTTGGTGTACCTCGATGAATCGTCCATAACAATGGACCCGAGTTCGTCAGTCAGGCTTTCCAAAGGTTCTGCACTAAGTTTAGAATCCAGAGTGTGTCCTCAACGGCATACTACCCTACCGCTAATGGTCTCGCAGAAGCTTTCAACAAGACCATCAACAAGCTTCTCAAGAAATTCGTCTCGAAAAGTCAGCGTGACTGGGACGACAAGTTAGGTGAATGCTTATAGGCCTATCGCACAACTGTTAGAACTCCAACTAAAGCTACGCCATTTTCTTTGGTATATGGGTGTGAAGCCGTGCTTCCACTAGAAATCCAAATTCCATCTCTATGCGTCGCCTTGACAGCAGAGATGACAAAGGAGGAGAAGCATCGACTGCGACTCCAAGAGCTGGAAGCCTTAGATGATAGACGTCTGCAGGCCCAACAACAAAATGAGCTCTACCAAGTTCTGACTACCAGAGCCTTCAGCAAGAAAGTTAAGGTGCGAACTTTTAAGAAAGGTGACCTTGTTTTAGCCGTCAGAAGACCTATGGTGATGACACATAAGACAAAAGGAAAATTTCTATCAAAATGGAAAGGACCATTTGTGGTAGAGTCAGTCTACTCAAATGGAGCATATCTCCTCATAACTTCAAATGGCGATACACTCATGATGCCGATCAATGGCAGATTCTTGAAGAAGTACTTTCCTTGAATGGTACTTTTCCTCTGATCAAGTTAATATTACACCTCTGATTAAAACTCCAGATCCAAGAAAAGCTTCTTTCCTTTACTAGGTCACATCACGATAGACCAGTGACAACCTAATTGAGCACTGACTGCACCGTGATGTATGATGTACATATTAAGAAAGCAACAAATGGCGAAACTTGGGTTTTGGTATTTCTACCTTCATTAATGTTCGATGCCTCCGGCGGCTATGGACAGAGGAAAATGTTGGCTTCTAAGCCCAACATAAGTCTTCGACAACTCATCATGCTGAGGGGAATAGCATGGCTAGCCCAACTCAAACGGTAGTTGGTAAAGGCACACCAAATCCGTTGATAGCTGAAGGTTTGCTAATATTCCTAAGTGGACTTCGTCCCACGCCCTCCTCTAAATCTCTTACCAATTCTCATGCACGGAATGGTAGGTCCATAAAATACAGTCACTGCTACGTTAACATTATACCTCTGGCAATGAAAAATCTCAACACTCCCTAGCAAGTGCAAATCTTACTTAACTCAGCTTTAGATGGAGCAGCGAGTCATCAAATTTGTCAAGTTAACACTACACCTCTGACACTTCAAACTTCACCTGTCAACTCTCATCAATAGAATGATAAGTCTTTAAAATTGCTTATATCGCAAATCAATCACTGTCAAGTTTAACATTACACCTCTAACATTTCAAATTCTACCTTTTACTTCTTATAAGTAGAACGACAGGTCCTCAAAGTGCTCCTATCTCGAGTCAATTTCTGTCAAGTTAATACTACACCTCTGACAAATTACTGTTGAGTTTAATATTACACTTCTAACAGTGATTAAGTTGCTGCCAAATTCAATATTAAACCTCTGACAGTCATTTTCCCTCAGACTTCCATATCGAAGCTAAAATGAACGATGCTAAGTTTAACACTACACCTCTAGCGTCCAGGTCATTGCTAAGTTCAACAATACACTTATGGCCATGACTTTCCCTCGGACTTCCTTGTCGAAGTCGAGATGACCAATGCCAAGTTCAAAATTATACCTCTAGCATTACCCTCACTGTCAAGTTAAACATTACACCTATAACAGTGACATTTTCAGTTTTCCCAAATGAAGCTGGAACACTCTTGAGTTAAGTTAATATCACGCCTCTGACTCACACCCTTGTCGAGTTAACATCACACTTCTAACAAGACTATATTCAACCGATTAAGTTAATATCACACCTCTAACGGAAAAAAGTCCTCCTAGATTCCCCGTGAGTCTAGTCACACTTTTTATTCTCGTCAACAGAATAACAAGTCCACTTAAAAACATTGTCAGGTTAACATTACACTGTTAACAGTATTTTCACTAATTTCCCAGCTGGGTCTTAGTCAAGTCAATTCCAAACCTCTGATGAAAACTCATCCTCCCTGGGGATACAAATTTCACTTGTCATTCTCATTTATAGATTGGTAGGTCCACAAGAATTATCTTACTTCTGTCAAGTTAATATCACACCTCTGACAGCATTATCGAATTTCCTGAAATAGGATTTTTCTACAAGCTTTGACTCGTTAAGATTATTATCATATGTTTAGCAATCCAAAGATCCTTTACCTGTATTCGTCTGACTTTCAATACAAAAAGGGAATTCAGGACAATGGAAGGAGACAAAAAAAAGTGTCACTTTTATTATGTCCAGACATATGAAAGTGATACAAGACGCTCTCTTATATAATAAGATTGAATGTTATAATAAAGGAGTACAAAGAAGTCCCTCTCTCTCAGTAAAAGGTTGCACTCACTCCTTGAAGCATGCTCACCACTCCAAGTACATGATGTTTGGAAGGACGCCAAAGAAGGGCTGAGCACTATGGTGACGATCGGATACTGATTACATCATGATGCATGATGTAAACATCGAAGGAGTCCATCGTTGGCCAAGAACAACGGTGTTTCTTAAGGTCGAAATGCAGCAAAGCCTTCTGATTCCACCCGACCAACTGATATAGGTAATGACCCTTCGTTGATGAACATCTCTACCACCAGAAAGTCATCCAATGAGCATGGATTTTTTTGTCGATGTCACTTCTGGGGTAAGACTGGTAAAGGGAGAATCCGAGACCTTATAGGTGACGTCCTCTTTCCAGTGACCTGCAAGAGGACCATACCTACCACCATATCTACCGCCATACCCACTGTGACCATAACGAGCCCGGGGGTACTGTCGGTGCATCATGTCCAATGAGGTCTTGACGGATGTTATCAGTCGCGCAAATCCTCGTCTCCCATAAACAGGGGCCGTGACTTCTCCTTCATTGGTCGACCATCGAACAAGTTCGCTGGCCGATATATTCTCCCAAGGGCCCAGCGAATATGCAAAAGGATGATTGAGGCTACCTGCGAGAAGTAAAAATCAGAAGGTTAGAATTCTGAAACAGAAAGATTGAAGAACAGACGCGGCTATAGCTGTAAACTTCAGACGCAGGGATGACCCGCGCAGAAAGGCAAAATCCTGTTGCGACAGAAATAGACGCGATCGAAGCCGTGGATTCTAGATACAAACAGATCTGAACACGGTCTAGTGATAGACCCGCGTCCAAAATAATTGACGCAAAGGGAAACAGACGCGAAAGTTGCCACATCCTTGTTCGAAAAACAAGGGTTGCTACATCCAAGTCTGAAGCCCTTGACCAGAATCAAAGTTCTTTGAAGTTAACAACCTCAAACGCGAGCTCTATATGCAAAGCTCGCGTCTCACAGTCCAGGTACAGAGTTCATCACACTTGCATCCAAAGGACTTTAAGTTAGAGTTCAGACTCAGTCAATTTACGCTTCATCAAGAAATCTAAAAAGCGTGACTTCCAAATAATGGGTACACCAGTCAGTCCTCAAGAAAAGGTCAAGAGAGTGAATCTTTTCAAGGGACAGCAAAACCGAAACTCATGTTGGGCGAGTATGTCATGGTGACAATTAATTCCTACTTGCAGAAGAATCCGCTAGAGGTTGAACTTTCTGCATGAAGGCGTAGGTATAAAAGGTGCTTAGAGGGACGCTTTTTGATCTTGAAATCACTTGACAGTGATAATCTTCAGGAAAGATTAAAGGAAAGCATGTAAGCTTTTAGTCTTCGCTATCCATGGGGGTACATCCCATTGAAGAAGAAGATTAAGTCAAGATGAAGTCCCTTAGAGCGCCTGCTCTTAAGGGGAAACAGTCTGAGCAATGGACTGTTAAGGGGGCGAGGCCTATTTATAGGCAACCCATAAGGCCTGTAATTAATGGCGTAAAAATCAGAGCCATCGGCCTTAATTCCCGCACGAACGTCAAAGCCCAATAAAGAGCTGACGCGTGGATTGCCGTTTCGGGAAACGTTAAGGACGCGAGTCCCCAATCGTCAACGCCAACTCGGCATTTAAAGATATTAACGTCAATGCCCAATGAAGAGCTGACGCGTGGATTGCCGTTTCGGGAAACGACGCAGGACACGAGTCCCCAATCATCAATGCCGACTTGGCATTTAAAGATCTAACAAAAATTTTAAGACGAACTGTACGTAACGCTTAGGAGGTTGCGTCAAGCACAGACTGAAAGGTCGCGTCCTGAAACCTGCATCCCTTCATAAACCCGAAGGCTGCGTTCTTTTCATTTCTGCTAAGAGATCCGCGATTGCGTTTCTGAGAGTAATTCAGAGCCGTGTCTCCTCAGTGAATTGGATCCATTCAGAGATTGAGTCTTGAGTCCGCATCATCTTGAAAGCTGCGTTCTGAAGCTTGTGTCCTCAACGACCAGAGAAGGCCTACATCATTCTCAAGGAGCCCGAAACTGTGTCTCCATTGTGAAATGATAGTTGTATTTTTATCATAAATTCAATACAGCCTGAGTTTGCGCCTTATCAAGGGTCCAGAGACGCGTCTCTATTGAGCCAGCGCCGCGTCCCCATCAATTGTCTGGGATCCATGCATCAATTTTTGAAGAGCCTAAGATCGCGCTTCCACTGCATCCTGACAGAATAAAGGGCCGCGTCTATGGATCTACGTCCTTTCATAAATATGAAGGCCGCGTCCCCTTTATTGAAGAACACAAATTTGCGTTTCAGAACAACGCCCTTTTGTCCTTAAGCCAAAGCTGCGCCCTTAATCGAAAACGAAGATTCGTGCGTCTTCCTTGATATGCTTGAACAACGTCTTTAGCAATGACTTAGGGCCACGTCCCCCAGGGTCGCGTCTCCATTATGAATGAAAACCGCGTCTCACTCAAAAACTCAGTTCAGCCTGAGTTTATTGTTCATGGCCGACTAAAGACTACGTTTTATAAACAGTCAAATACTACGGTTATGAAAATTGAGTTCATCGACAACGAGCAAAAATTTGAAGGGATGAAGATGGAGCAAAAATTTGAAGACTTTTATTATTTGATTCAAAAATGGTAAAAGTGATACAGACACTCTTGACAAATAGAGTGTTTAAAAAAAAACGGTGAACAAATACAAAGAGGGGAAGAAGGCTAATAATCTTGCTTCGCCAAAGAACGGATTTGTTCTCGGAGACGATGCATCTCATGCTGACGTGCCTTTTCAGCCTCCATCAGAGCTTGGACCCGCAGCTCCTCCTCAGACAAAAATCTCTTCGCAGCTAGTTGTGCTTGAAGAGACTCCAACCTAGAGGAATGAGCATAGAGGTTTTCTTCAGCCTGTGTCCTGGCAGTTTCCAGCTCCTCCAGCCTTTTTCTAGCAACGACAAGCTTCTGCTCATTGGTCTCGATCAAGACTTGTGCCCTAGCTATGGTAGCTTGAACAGTGGCAATAACCTGCTCTGCACTCTGTATGATGATTTCAGATCCTTGGAATCACCAATCAGCCTTTGGTGGTCAGCTTGGAAATGCTGGAGATGGCGGATCTCTTCAGCTATTTGTTCCTCTATCTCCTTTCACTCATGTTCTTGAGCGGCAAGAAGCTTATTCAGGGTTGTCCGAGCCTCATCTACTGAACCAGCTTTTTCCAGAGACTTGAGCTCCCTCGATGGCTTCCCAGCTGCTCCACCATACATTAGGCATGCCTTAGCCTGCGAAGGACTCCCAGTATGACCAATGTTCTCGATCTGATTTTCGAGAAGTATTCGGGCAAACTCAAAAGAGCTACCCCCAGAAAGGATGAGGTCAATACAAGATCTCATGGAAGTAAAAAATTGTTGCACCATTTGACGTGCCAGCTCTTCTATCATGTCGTTAGCTAGAGATAACCCTGCTGATGTACTCCCAGACCCCCTTTCCATGACAAGGTGAGAGATGGTAATCAGTTCATCTTGTACAGGAGTGAGGCCGACGATAGGTTCGTCAGGTTCTGAGGTAGTCACCGATACCTCCGGGACGGTTATTGTCGTAGCAGCCTCCACTGCAACAGAAGCAACAGTAAACCTTGCGGCATCGAGTTCCCCAGCCGAAGTTTCAACTATACTATCTTCCGCACTAATGCTTGCCGCAAGATCCTCTACTTGAGCTACCCCAGTGCTCTCTGCAAGCCACTAAAATGTCAGTGATGACAATAAAAAGGAGAATATTCAATACGTCAGTATTCTCTTACCAAGTTGAAGGCTTGAAGATGGCAAGTTCCTGGATAGGTCGTGTGAGGTTGAGGCCTCCTTGACGCTGACGGTCACACTTTCTTGAGGCATCCCGGTAATAGGAGCCTCAGGGCCCTCTTCCTGGGCAAGCTCTTGAATCATCTCTTCGATATGAGAGGAGGTGGTGGCTTCACTGTCGACAGCCAGCCCTGAAAATCAAATGTGAATGTCAGAACCCTTCCCTAACTTGAGAAGGAGACGGTTCAAGAAAACTAGGAAAGTACCTTCGGTAGCAGATATTATTGCTATCGGTGATGCCGTCACAGGGTCGCATCTTTGCATCTCTTCCTCTGAAATATACGAAAATTTGCTCGTATCAGGAAGAGCAGGTTCATCGACGAAATCAACTTCTTCGCCAGAATAATACCCATGTTCTTTGGACGATGAAGATGACAGTTCAACACAAGCGGGCTCAGCAATCAAGACTTTACTACTGAGCACTCCAGTAGTAGGACTGGGATTAACAACCCGTGAAGTGGGCATCAATACACTGGGAGACCCAGGCTGCTGCACTCAGCCCTCCTCTCATAAACTGAAGAAGGCCCAGGCTGAGTTGAAACCCCTGGGATTTCAACGTCATCCCTCCCGACCAAGTCAACTTCAGGTCGCTCAGCCTCTTTAGCCATGATGGTTTCACATGCAATTCCCCTTCTTCCAGGATCATGGGGCCCCTGCTGCGTAGACCACGAGGACGAAGAGAGGGAATCTTCTCTTCCTCTTCCTCTTCCTCCCTCTACTCCTCAACACCAGAAGGGACTACCTCGGACATTGAAGCTTCAGCCTCTGAGTATTTCCTAGCCTTCTTCGGGATAGGCTAACCCTTGGAAGTAGAGCCATGGGAACGTTTGGACACAGCCTGCCGACTCTTTTTAACGGGTTGTTCCTTGGTGCTGCTGCTCTCGGTCCCGCCCCTGTTTCCCCTCCTGCCTCTTTCTCGGCTGCCTGATATTCCTCCATACCTCGCGCGCGTTTGTTGGACTCCAATTTATCCTTATAAGATGCCTTGATCCTCTTAATACATGAGATATTTATTGAGAAACCAGGCATCTTGCTAGCCAGGGAGTACCAAGTACAGAAGCTAAGGCTAGTATAACAGTTAGGCGTCTTATGAGGCAAGCTGAAAATAGTTTTTGTCCCTCCATCCACGCTATAATACCATGCCCGAGCACCTTCAAACAAATTCCCGCTGAAGGAGAGATTAGCATTGGGGTTACCGATATATAATTGATTATAGCCGAACTGTCGAGCAAAACGGCTCGACATATAGGCTCGATCGTACATGAGTTCTCTTGCTGAAAGAGCAGATACCCAGGCCGAATATTAATCAGCCACCAGAAGACTCCCGATGGCAGTCTTGTGAAATCATCTGGTCCCTCAAGATCGGAAAATTTATCCCCGTAAGATGCACCAGTAATCTCGGGGAAGCAACTGTCAAGCTGGTAGTTCGAAGCATTCAGAATACATTTCCGGACGTAGAACATATAGTAGTTGGACCAGCTCGAATTCTCCAGCTTTTGCACAAAAGGGACAAACCCCTCAAACAGAGGCACCGCCGTCATCAGTGGAGGGCAGTGCATAACGTACCAAGCCACCAAATATGTATATGGAAGCTCGACTATAGGGTTAGGGGTCTTTACTCTTGGCCTTCCCTCCGAGTCAACCTCTGGTCTACCCTTGGAGTCGACAATCGCCTCCACTTGGCACAGGCTTTTAACTAGAGCCCGTAATCCACTTTGAATTCCAGCCAACATTACTGGAAGGAGGGCAATAGACTTTCCGTAGGCCAACAAAACTGCCGGGTACACTATATCGACGACAATTACTTCATGTGACATTGTTGGCACCATGCACCGCTTCAGCCATAGCATAAGAAAGCCCGCCAATAGCGCCCAGTTAGAAAAGGGAACTCGGGCTTGATGATGAAAACTTTCAAAAACCATATCAGGTTTGAAAGTATCCTCATTTGACTCCGTGGTGTAAGAGCTTGTAGAGGCGTTGATCCTCTCAGCGATTTCTTCATCAGTACAAGGAGCCAGACTGGTCACTGGGCTATTTTCTCATTTATACCGTTGAATAGGTAGTTCGCCCAGGACATCTACTTAACACCCCTGTTCCTCCAAGAGGTTATTTGACCGCAGATATGGAAGTGACACAACACTTCCCAGTATTTCTCGTATACCTAAGGGCTCTCCTTCTTCAAGAGATGAAGTTCTTCAGAAGTCAGAACATATTCTTCATAAGGGACATATCCCATAACAAGCCCTGAGACTTCATACAGCTCATGAAGAGCGAGCCCCATCTATCGACCGGGGTGAAAAATGTGCCCATTAAAGGATTATAGTGCCTAGGATGCCATAGAAATTATGGAAACTTTACGGGAGCCATACTGCACAGCCCTGATTGAGTGGTACAGTCCCACTTTTTCCAGCAAGGCTCCAAGTTCGACAAGGACGAATCCAACCATCTTGCCCCACCAAGATCTGTTGGAAGAATGAACCCACCCGAGCGGGCGGAAGTCGACGAGAAAATCACCCCTGACCTCATGAACTGGTTGATGAAGGTGGTGCCAAGCTGAGGGGTTTTCCCTCTTGGATATTCAGACCTGACCAATCCGGGGAATAAAGTGTAGGCTGTCTAAAAATCACCAAGACAAGCCACCAAAACGCAGAGATCCAAGATCCAGGCGCAAGGCTAAATGTGACAATCAAGACGCGAAAGTCTCAACGCCGCGTCTCAGCATCAAGGCGCGTTGGCTCAACGCCCGCGTCTCAGCATCAAGGCGCGTTGGCTCAACGCCCGCGTCTCAGCAACAAGGTGCCCGCACCTTGGTTGCAACCACCCCGATTATGGCGCCATCCACCGCCCATGTAGGGGGAAGTTGGCCCTCATCGTGGAGCACTTTTAGGGGGCACGATCACCCCCTAAAAACCCTATAAATAGCCCTGTCACTATTGAAGAGGGGTCGGGTTGGGCGATAAAAAAAAAGGGAGAGATCATCAACAGAGAGAGAGCTCGACTCTTCAAGCCAGCTTGCTGCGTACACAAGTTGCTCTTCGCCTATCTTCTCTTTTAGAGTTTTGGTGGACGGGGCTGAGTTACTCCCTCTACCTGCCAAGGAGAAGATTCCTCGACGGTACTGACGGTCATCTGGTCAACGGAGAACAAGATTCACTCTCCACCGCCACACGAAGAACCCAGCACTAAACAAAGGGGGAATTCAAGATTCAATATTCTCCCTCCCTTGTAACCGGAAGATTAGCCTGTTGTAATTTTTCATCTGATTCAAGGAAAAGTTGCTCCAGTCCGCTTTCACAGTTTTCCGCGTCCAACAAGAGATGGCGACTCCGCTGGGGATTACGTTTGTCACTGACGAACAAGCCATGGCGCAGGATGATCTCCTCCGTAGGGGGAAAATGGTCGAGACACTTGTTGTGGAGTTCGACCAGGCGAAGTATGAAGAGTTTCTCTCTTCTGGCTCCAAGAGCCCAAAGACCCGCGTCTGTCGCAGGGTCTCGGCGGGGAATGGCCCCGAAGCCCGACCTGAAGCTCTCTTGGACGCCGCTGCTGCTGCCCACTGTGCCCAGCAAGGTTCACGAGTCAACGCCTCTCAGAAGGCCCGCGCAATCTCAAGCACAGTTGCTGTTGCGACCAACTCCGGCGCATAGAAAACCCGTGTCAACGTCTCTCAGGAGACCCGCGTGGTTAAACTCCCTGATGTTCAACATCAGGATATTGTTGGTTTCTCTCCACCTCCTCGATGCAATCGAAACGCTGAGCGTCGACAGAGGAGACGTGCGCGTCAGCTGCAAGTTGGAACCGTTGGTTGTCCAACTGAAGCTAGACGCGACGTACAGTCTCGCGCCTTGCCCGCGTCACGTCCAGTACGCGAAATCCGCGTTTGGCGGCCCAAGCGCGCAACTCCTCAAGTTGAGCCCAAGCGCGCAACTCCTCAAGTTGAGTCCTCTGAGGACCAACTTACCAAACGCCAGAATAAAGCTTCTATGTCTCGTCAAACGCAAGAAGCACGCGCCCAGAGACGAGGCGCCCTGCAGCCCACTCTCTCTCGCACGCTTCTACCCGAACGCACCAAACAGCAAAGCGCGAGACCCGCGTCTCATCTCAACAGAGACGCCGGACGCGCGTCCCACAGCCGAGACGCGGAAACCGCGTCTCTGAAGTCTGCGTCCAGACTGCACAGCACATGGATGCCTCCCGTCTTCGACGTTGCGAGGCTAATCTTTTCAATTCCCCTCCTATGGATTTGAGGGATTACTTGACGAAGAAAAGAAGTGCCAATCAGGTCACTTCATCATGCTGCTGCCAACGGCTCATCTCCATGCTCTCAGAGTGCCGTTGCGAATCTGGCGTACACCAGCAGTCTTTGGTCAGACAGCTGACCCTGATTCCTCCGTCAGCTAAAAGAAGACGCTCCCACAGAAGGAGAACCTTCTCTGACGTTGAGTACCCCGAGCTCACTGCAAATATGACAAGCAGGTGCAAGGGAAAACAAATTGCAGTCGGCTCAGATGACTCCGAGTCTGACTCTGAACCGGAAGGAGTGTATCGACACACTCGTACCCGGACGGGGCCATTCCCCCAATTGACTATAATGCTTTAGCACACGGCGTTAGAGTGAATGATTCTCATTCCGCCGTAGCGGAATCAAGGGCTTCGAACTCTTCCGTCGAGAAGGAGACCTCTGCCTACATGACAGGCACTCCTGAGGAGACGGCAAGACGTATAGAGCAGGTCCAGAAAGCACAAATGGACATGATTATTTCTCAGCAAGCGTCGATTGACTCCCTCAAGCAGGCGATTGCACAACTGCTGGAAGACAGGAGGAAATCTCCTCCTAGGAGGTCAAAGGGGAAAGGGAGAAAGGGAGGAAGCTCATCTTCCGAACCTTCTGAAGAGAGGCAGCAATCTACCTCCAGTTCGTCAAAACCCTCATCGCAAGTAAAAGGCGACCAAGACCCAGGGAAAACTCATGCTAAAAGGATGAGTCAATTGGAGGAACGCCTCAATGCCCTTGCCAGTCGCAAAGACCTCCAAGAAGTAGGAGTGGTCCGGCCCTATCCGGCTGAGTGGGACTTAGTTCCATACCCTCCTAAGTTCAAGGCTCCAACCCTCCAAGCATTCGATGGGAAGGGGTCACCCAACCAGCACATCTACTACTTCAAATCCCAAACCTGGAATGTAGTAGACAATGACGCCATCCTGGCGCGACTATTCATCGGCACCCTGAAAGGGTTGGCCTTTGAGTGGTTCATGAAACTCCCAGAAGGTTCTATCAAGAACTGGGGCGACTTGGAGAAGCTGTTCTTAACACGCTTCTTCGAAGATGACTCCGAGGTTACAATGCCCACCCTGTTAGCTACGAGACAGCGAAAGGGAGAGTCCGTCAAATCTTTCGTGGAAAGATTTCGGAACGTGGCACTCCGGTGTCCAAGCGGTATGACCCAGGCCACCCTGGTGGAAACGTGCCGCCACAACCTCCAAACCTCACTCTTGCTCAAATAGGAGTTGCTGAAAGCCGCACCTGGAGACAATTAGTCCAACAAGGTGAACAGGCTGAGGAGATTGTTGCCCGCGTCAGGGCAGAAGAAGGCAAGCCTAGGCCGGAAAGGTCAACTAGGCGAGCGCCAGACACCTCCCTCCAGACGAAGCGGAAGGATAATTTGGCGACGGAGACCAAATCTCCCACCAAACCTCAACCAGCCAAGGCAAGTGGCTCTTCAAGCCAACCCCGCGCCAACAAGCAGTATTCCTTCAAGGAGGAACATGTCGATTCGCTCTTCAAGCTACTCAACAAGAGCAACCGACTGAAGCTCCCTGAAATTAGGCGCCGGAAGAAGTCGGCAAGACCGACAATCCCAACTACTGCATGTACCACAGGATGTTGGGACATCCTACCAAAAGTTGCTACATCTTCAAGGACATCCTTCAGCCTCTGATTGACGCGGAAGTGCTAAAGCTCCGACCAGAGCAGAAGAAGGTCACGGCTAATGTGACGTCGGTTCTCCAGTTCGGGAGACAACCTCCAACACCTGCGGGGGTAACTCCTATTCCAAAGGGAGAATTAAGAGTGGTCAACACAGACCCTCCACAGCAGCAGGAGAAGGGCTTGGTACCCGTCCCTACGCCTCAAGGGGAAATTATGTGGGTCCACCCTGACCTAGCGGACAGCCAGCAGTGGACTACTGTAACCAACAGGAAGTCCAAAGGCAAGGCAAAAGCTTCGTCCTGCCATGTGGTATATGCTCCTCTCGAGAAGCAGAGGATGATGTTCCCTCACTGACTGATTCAGAAGAGGAAACATTAGTCTTGGCCGCAGAGCCCAACCAACCAATGACGGGGACTCGCTCAGGACAGCCCTACTTGAAGCAGTATGGCGAAGTGGCGACAAAACTCTCCACAACTGGCTGCAGAGCCAACTAGGACCTCCCGAAGCCACCAGTGGAGAAACAAAAAGAGACTCGATTCTCTCGAGCTCTTCAAAAGGGTATAGCGGAAGGATCCACAACGCCTTACCGCTTTGATGTCTTGGCTCAATTGGCCAACATCCCGGCGCGGATCACCCTGTATGAGCTTCTAAGACTATCAAAGTCGACCAGGGAGGCTCTACAAGAAGCTCTGGCAAATGCTGAGGTCTTTATGACCCAGGTGCCAAAGAAGGAAGATGTAGAGAATTGTCTCCACACCTCCCAGAATGCTCCTGCATTACCTTTACGGCAGATGATATGCAGGTTAAAGGGAAGCATAATCGACCCCTGTACTTCACAGGGTATATCGGATCATCTGAGGTGAACCGCATTCAGGTAGATCCAGGGTCCGCATTGAGCATCATGCCCGCCGAGTCATGCAACACCTCGGCATCCCTACCCACCGTCTGAGCCCTACACAGACGACCATCTATGGGTTCAATGCCAACGGCACCCGTCCGATGGGGAAGATCAAGCTCAAGTGCCAGATTGGGAGCCTCAAGTCGGAGGTGACGTGCTACGTCATCGATGCCGACACTTCCTACAATCTGCTGCTGGGATGACCATGGATCCACCGCAACTCCATCGTCCCTCCACTCTTCACCAAGTCATGAAATACATGACGCGAGTGGGAAGGTGCAAACGTTGGTTGCCGAAAGGTATCCGTTTAAGGGGGTCAAAAATTATTTCACGGACTCCCTCCTATATCAGGATCCGGTGGACGAAAACCCGCAACTAGAAGTGCCAGACTCTGGTAATGAGGCTGACACTGAGCCCGAGCAAGAAGAGTGCCTGTGGAAGTGGAACCACTTGTAAAGAGCACTAATAAGCTCGATGTTGATAATACCACCGACGATGCAGGCGGTTGGTATATTAATGAGAATTTAGACTTTGAGTATTTTTCTGCGTGTGCATCCGATTCAATCCCATCGGATACTAGTACCGACGTAGACGATGATATCTGGTCGGCGATGGATGCTTTGACATCATGCATGTACCAGTAAAATCATCTTTCGGGACACACCAGGATAATGGTAATGCGCAAGAATCTATATTCATGGTTCCAGCCAGACGGAAAGGCCAAAAACCAATTCTCTTTGGGCGAATCTCATCTGAGCCAATGCCCCGCGAAGACTCGGAAAGTGAGGAGGAATCCCTCAGCTCAGTCATTATGAACAAAAGCGCTC